>JAFMOC010000323.1:337500-390000 GCA_019802505.1 Corydoras sp. C115 | reverse complement strand
CCAGCGCCCGAGATGTTCTCCCCTGGATGGGCATGGGGAACCCCACCGCGACCCTAATAGAGGATAAAGCGGGAGATAATGAATGAATGAATTGGCCTTGATCCATGTTTATGGACCGGAGAACCTGGAGGAAACCCACGCGGACACGGGGAGAACATGGAAACTCCACCAGATTGGGATTCAAACCGGGAATCCCTAGCGCTGAGAGGAGAACATGCTAACCACCAAGCCACCGTGCCGCCATATTTTGCTTTTATAAAACGGTTAAAAATACAGTCTAATAAAATTATAGGATTTTATTTATATGTATTTAATTAAAACTAAATTATTAATAAAATGCTCCTCGACATAGAGGAGCACGTTTGGGGAACGTTTCGGGCGCTGGGCAAATACACCCAGGACAAGACGCCAATCTATCGCTGGGCACACACTCACTCACACAGACACACTCTATATGGGGCAATTTGGAGAACTCAATTGACTCAATCCATGTTTTTGGACTGTGGGAGGAAACCGGAGAACCCGGAGGAAACCCACGTGGACACGGGGAGAACATGGAAACTCCACCCAGATGGGGTGGAGTTTCCCTAGTGCTGAGAGGAGAACGTGCTAACCACTAAGCCACCGTGCCGCCCACATGAGGGGACAATGATTTTAAAAAAATAGAACGAGTTTTAACAGTTTTGGGAGAAATAAGTAGCAGGCGTGATTCATTTGTTAGAAGAACTTCAAAGGAAAAAAAAGCTATAAGCAAAGAAAACAAGAAAACATCGAATCCGCCGCACAGATCGGTGTGTATTTGTGGTTAAATATTCGGTTTCAAGGAAGCGTGATTAATAAAAAGCCATTTCACAGTACTATGTTTCAAACAGGACACACCCCGGTTGCTTCACCTGGAAACCGAACAACAATAATAAAAACCATTTCATTAAAACCGAGTTTGTAAGAAGAGATTTAGAGATTAGGGCGAGTATTAAAGACTTCCTGTTCCTAAAAAATATGTTATTACCAGGAATATTAAAAAGAAATATCATTAAGCAACTCTTAAATTAACACAACACATGATTAAGATCAAAGGTCATCCAATTTCCCTAGAAAATCCCAGGACAGCCAAAATAAATAAATTATCAATATAGTTTCATAAGAAAGAGTCTTATGGAGAGTCTTTATATATATATATATATATATATATATATATATATATATATATATATATATATATATATATATATTTAATTCATTATCTCCCGCTTTTATCCTCTATTAGGGTCGCGGTGGGGTTCTCCATGCCCATCCAGGGGAGAACGTCTCGGGCGCTGGGCAGATAGACCCAGGACAGGGCGCCAATCCATCGCTGGGCACACACTCACTCACTCACTCAAACACACTCTATATGGGGCAATTTTGAGAATTCAATTGACTTGATCCATGTTTTTGGACTGTGGGAGGAAACCGGAGAACCCGGAGGAAACCCACGCAGACACGGGGAGAACATGGAAACTCCACCCAGATGGGGATTCGAACCGGGAATCCCTAGTGCTGAGAGGCGAACGTGCTAACCACTAAGCCACCGTGCCGCCCTATATATATATATATATATATATATATATATATATATATATATATATATATATATATATATATATATATATATATATATATATATATATATTTTTTTTTTTTTTTTTTTTTTGTTCTTATACGGTCTGTAATTGTAAACCAACACTTATTAAAGTGGAACTGTAGAGTTCAAAACATATAAACTGGCATGACCCGCCGCCTGCATGGTATGCACAAGGAGTCCAGAAGGTGCGGGTGAGATGCAAAAAGGTTTTAATTGCAGAAGACACCACCACAGACGACATAACTAATCAAACTTATGTTTTTAAACTTATAAAGAATATATACACACAAGGCGGCACGGTGGCTTAGTAGTTTGCACGTTCTCCTCTCAGCTCTAGGGATTCCCGGTTCGAATCCCAATCTGGGTGGAGTTTCCATGTCCTCCCCATGCCCATCCAGGGGAGAACGTTTCGGGCGCTGGGCAGATACACCCAGGACAGGGTGCCAATCTATCAATGGGCACACACTCACTCACACAAACACACTCTATATGGGGCAATTTGGAGAACTCAATTGACTTGATCCATGTTTTTTGGACTGTGTTCCCTAGCGCTGAGAGGAGAACGTGCAAACTACGAAGACACCGTGCCAAAATTTACATCGTTTATTAATTAATGTATATTGTCTCGGTCTATATTGTTAACCATTTTAAAACTTTATCATTATTATTATTATTATTAACTTTTTTTTAAATAAAAAAAAAATAGGTAAAGGCTTTAAAGTTAAACAGAGAACCTCGAATAACAGGGTTATAAATGTAATTAGTCACATGATTAAGTATTAAAAAAACATTTTGACTGATGTTCTAGCTATCCCTATGAGAACTGCACACCTGAATTAGAGAATATTCATTATATTTTCTTACAGAACTTACAGAAACAGGAAAATGCAGACTTTAAGGGCAAAATGATCGCAGCTGCTAAATTCAACCCACATATTATTATTATTATTACCATTGTATAGTCACATGTATATCTACATATAAATATACATCATGTATATTTACCATAGTTCATAAATTCTGTATCTAGTGTACATTCTGCACACATGCAGAACGATGTTTTTGTTTGTACTTGTACATGTGTAAGGACAATAAAGTCGAAAATAATCTAATCTAAAGTACAGCAGGTTCTCCCTGCACACTACATGCAAAGCTTCGTAAAATAGACCTGCCCCAACTTTTACTAATTAAATCTTAGTATTCTATTTAGTTTCAATGCCTCAGATTCATGAAATCAACCCCCATGTTACCCACTTCATGGGAAGTGTTTAGGGAAAGCTCGGTTAGGTCCCAGCAGTTCATTAAGACATGATTGGGTAAGTTAGCAACCTGACTTGCCCACATAGACTCTTATAGACAGATAAAACAACACCGGTGTCGGACA
This sequence comes from Corydoras sp. C115, assembly GCA_019802505.1. NCBI lineage: Eukaryota > Metazoa > Chordata > Actinopteri > Siluriformes > Callichthyidae > Corydoras > Corydoras sp. C115. Next base: position 386,992 of record JAFMOC010000323.1, on the reverse strand, counting down.
TCTCAAACGCTCAAAAGATTTGGGTGAATTAGGACCAAAAAATCTCGCAGACAAACTCCAAACTCATATAAGGGCTTATCAGTAGAGAGGAATCGATTATAGCTCCGAAGGAAGAGCACACTTATAATGGGATGTCCTCACAGCTGCCGTAAGGTAGGTCTCCCACTATATAAAATTTTCTTTATATAGTGAAAAAATTCATAATACTTTAAGGATCCTAGTCGCCATTAAGTCACTTCGTCATTTTTACTTGTAATTATCACTGACGATATGCATTTTATTGTATTCAAATTCATTAATCTCTATAAATGAGGCTGAAATTACAATTAATAGAACTTAATAGATGGATGGCCGGCGGCACGATGGCTTAGTGGTTGGCACGTTCGCCTCTCAGCGCTAGGTGTTCCCAGTTCAAATCCCCATCTGGGTCGAGTTTCCATGTTCTCCCCGTGTCCGCGTGGGTTTCCTCCGGGTTCTCCGGTTTCCTCCCACAGTCCAAAAACATGGATCAAGTCAATTGAGTTCTCCAAATTGCCCCATATAGAGTGTGTCTGTGTGAGTGAGTGTGTGTCCAGCGATAGATTGGCGCCCTGTCCTGGGTGTATCTGCCCAGCGCCCGAGATGTTCTCCCCTGGATGGGCATGGGGAACCCCCCCACGACCCTAATAGAGGATAAAGCGGAAGATAATGAATGAATGAATTAATGAATATATCTATAGAATACTTCAATTAAATGTAATTTGTGTAAAACTGAGGACTGTACAGCAATTATATTGAGATATAATGCTTATTCAGCTCAGTGGGACAACATCCATCCATCCATTATCTTCCGCTTTACCTCTATTAGGGACGCGGGGGGGGGGGGGGGGGGGGGGGGGGGTGGGGGGGGGGGGGGGGGGGGGGGGGGGGGGGGGGGGGTTCCCCATGCCCATCCAGGGGAGAACGTTTCGGGTGCTGGGCAGATACACCTAGGACAGGACACCAATCTATCGCTCGGCAAGTGGGACAACATACACATACATTATTTTTAAAGACATTCCAGTATTTAAAGGTCAGCTGGAGCACTCTTGGGCCATTTTACTTGTAATTATCACTGACCATATGTATTTAATTGTAGTAAAATTCATTAATCCCCATAAGTGAGGCTGAAATAAATGAAATTCTAGAATTAATAAAACTTAATAGATGGATGGCCCAAACTAAGGACTACTTTTGAGCTGGTCAATCATATATGTATAAATATATCTATAGAAGAATACAATTAAACATGTCATTTGTGGAAAACTGAGGACTGGCCAGTAATTATATTATACTATTATATTAGACATAATGCTTATTCAAGGGAGGCACGGTAGCTTAGTGTTTAGCATGTTCTCCTCTCAGCGCTAGGGATTCCCGGTTCGAATCCCCATCTGGGTGGAGTTTCCATGTTCTCCCCGTGTCCGCGTTGGTTTCCTCCGGGTTCTCCAGTTTCCTCCCACAGTCCAAAAACATGGATCAAGTCAATTGAGTTCTCCAAATTGCCCCATATAGAGTGTGTCTGTGTGAGTGAGTGTGTGCCCAACGATGGATAGGCATCCTGTCCTGGGTGTATCTACCCAGCGCCCGAAACGCCCCCCCCGCGACCCTATTAGAGGATAAAGCGGAAGATAATGAATGAATGAATAATGCTTAATGGTGGCACGGTGGCTTAGTGGTCGGCATGTTGTCCTCTCAGCGCTAGGGATTCCCGGTTCGAATCCCCATCTGGGTGGAGTTTCCATGTTCTCCCCGTGTCCGCGTGGGTTTCCTCCGGGTTCTCCGGTTTCCTGCCACAGTCCAAAAACATGGATCAAGTCAATTGAGTTCTCCATATTGCCCCATATAGAGTGTGTTTGTGTGAGTGAGTGAGTGTGTGCCCAGCGATAGATTGGCACCCTGTCCTGGGTGTATCTGCCCAGCGCCCGAGACGTTCTCCCCTGGATGGGCATGGGGAACCCCCCCCGCGAACCTAATAGAGGATAAAGCGGAAGATAATGAATGAATGAATGAATAATGCTTTTCAGCTCAGTGGGACCACATTCACACACATTATTTTTAAAGACATTCCGGTATATAAATAAAAATTATGAAACAAGATGTCTTCCTAATAGCGTAGGAAAATTTATTTTCACTAGATTTACCAAAAGTATTCGCAAATGCACGCCTTTGTTTGCTTAGTCCCGGGCTCAACTCTCTGTGCATATCTTTTTAATCCTGCTGTATGAGCTGTCAACCACAAATCTGGGCTTGAAGCACATGTACTGAACTGGAGGCTGGTATTAGCTCCCCTGGTTACTTCATCTGATGCTAGACTGTACAAAATGTACAGAATGTGGACATTAGTTGGAACGTGTGAGGGTTTGCCTTCGTCAGATACTTTTAAAAGTTTTTTAAACGTCCATTTCTCGTTTCATAGATGATTTAATGTTCTTATTTAATTATCTTTATTTTTTCCCTTTCAAATCCTTTTAAGTCCCTTTTCTATTATTATAATAAAGAATAAAGTTTGAATACACTCCCTTATGGACATAGGCTACGTCTTATCTTTTAATAAAGACACCATAAAGACATCCATCCATTATCTTCAGCTTCATCCTCTATTAGGGTCGCGGTGGGGGGGGGGGGTTCCCCATGCCCATCCAGGGGAGAACGTTTCGGGTGCTGGGCAGGATGCCAATCTATCGCTGGGCACACACTCACTCACTCACATAGACACACTCTATATGGGGCAATTTGGAGAATTCAATTGCCCTTGATCCATGTTTTTGGACTGTGGGAGGAAACCGGAGAACCCGGGGGAAACCCACGCGGACACGGGGAGAACATGGAAACTCCACCCAGATTGGGATTCGAACCTGGAATCCCTAGTGCTGAGAGGAGAACATGCTAACCACTAAGCCACCGTGCACCTGAAACAAGGATCCATCCATCCATCCATTATCTTCTGCTTTATCCTCTTCTAAGGTTGTGGGGGGGTGGGGGGGGTGGGTTCCCCATGCCCATCCAGGGGAGAACGTTTCAGGCACGGGGCAGATACACCCAGGACAGGACGCCAATCTATCACTGGGCACACACTCACTCACACAGACACACTCTATATGGGGCAATTTGGAGAACTCAATTGACTCGATCCATGTTTTTGGACTGTGGGAGGAAACCGGAGAACCCGGAGGAAACCCACAGGCTGAGAGGAGAAGATTAACCAGTAAGCCACCGTGTCGCCCGCATAAAGCCATCAAATCCTAAACTACGAATCCACGCCTGCCGTGACAGCCCACTTGCGCCGCGTCACGTGATGCCGGGTTATTATGCAGGTCCGAGTCAGCGCACCGGGTTTATTCCCTGCCGCGCGAAGCTGCGTGACGCGTCTCGCGTCTCCACTCCCACGACCTTCTCTCCGAAACCCACTAACCCACGAAAGTCGCCCGGATGGAGCGCAGGGGCTTGACGCTGTTCGACCTGAATGAACTGAACATGTATTTGCGTGGGTTTTCCTTCGAGGTCACGAAGATGAGCGTGAAGGAAGAGTCCGAGGCGTCGGACGCGCACGTCGCCACGGTGGAGAGCGGCGCGGGGGCGCACGTGGCACCGGGATGGGGCGCGCGCTCGGCCAGCTTCGCCCTGTCCACGTCCGAGTCTGTGCGGGATTCCACGCGCAGCTGGGGGGTGCTGGTGTCCGGCGCCGTGCTGGTGAACGTGCTGCTGCTCGGGGGGGCATTCGTGGGGGGCAGCGTGTTCAACGCGCGCGTGCTCACCAACGTGCACCTGCAGCTCTTTCTGGTGGTGCTGCTGGTGGCCACCACCATCTGGATGGTCTTCTACCAAGCCTTCACCTGCCGTGAGGAGGAGGCTGTGCTCTACAAGGATGTGCACGCCGGGCCTGTGTGGCTCAGAGGTGAGAATGAACTCTCTATGATATTATTCTTCCATTATTTTATCCTCTATTAGGGTTGGGGGGGTTCCCCATGCCCATCCAGGGGAGAACGTCTCGGGCGCTGGGCAGATACACCCAGGAGAGGGCGCCAATCTTTGGCGGGGTACACTCACTCACACAGACACACTCTATATGGGGCAATTTTTGAGAATTCAATCGACTTGATCCATGTTTTTGGACTGTGGGAGGAAACCGGAGAACCCGGAGGAAACCCACATGGACACGGGGAGAACATGGAAACTCCACCCAGATGGGGATTCGAACCGGGAATCCCTAGCGCTGAGAGGAGAACATGCCAACCACTAAGCCACCGTGCCGCCCTGTCTATGATATTATTCACTCCTTAAAGTCATGTCATTTACATTTACTTTACATTTGGTCATTTATTGGACGCTTTTATCCAAAGCGACTCAAAAGGTGAACACAGGGTTCATCACAACATCCCTGGAGCAATGAGGGTTAAGGGTCTTGCTCAAGAACCCACACTGGTAACTTCAGTGGACCTGGGATTTGAACCCTCAACCTTCAGATTGATAACCCAACTTTTTAATTATAATTCTGTTAAATAATCTTACATTTACATCACATTTGGTCATTTATTGATAGTCCAACACCCTAACCACTGAGCTACCGTACCCTACATGTTATATATTGGTTGTCATGATATATATATATATATATATATATATATATATATATATATATATATATATATATATATATATATATCATTATATCTTAATTTTTTTTTGCCTAAAACCCTTTAATTTGGGCTACAATGTTGTACCATCTCTGTGTATATACAAACACAGGTATTTAGGATTGATGTCATCGCCACACCTGTTTCTGTACTGAGATCATAATACCAACTATACCATCCATTATCTTCCGCTTTATCCTCTATTAGGGTCGGGAAGGGGGGGGTTCCCCATGCCCCTCCAGGGGAGAACGTTTCGGGCGCTGGGCAGATACACCCAGGACAGGGCGCCAATCTATCACTGGATACACACTCACTCACACAGATACTATATATGGGGCAATTTGGAGAATTCAACTGACCTTGATCCATGTTTTTGGACTGTGGGAGGAAACCGGAGAACCCGGAGGAAACCCACGCTGGACACGGGGAGGACACGGAAACTCCACCCAGATTGGGATACGAACCGGGAATTCCTAGTGCTGAGAGGAGAACGTGCCAACCACTAAGCCACCTACGATACTAATAGTAATAAATATAATTAAAATGCACATTTTACTAATTATAGCGGCACGGTGGCTTAGTGGTTAGCACGTTCGCCTCTCAGCGCTAGGGATTCCCGGTTCGAATCCCCATCTGGGTGGAGTTTCCATGTTCTCCCCGTGTCTGCGTGGGTTTCCTCCGGGTTCTCCGGTTTCCTCCCACAGTCCAAAAACATGGATCAAGTCAATTGAATTCTCAAAATTGCCCCATATAGAGTGTGTCTGTGTGAGTGAGTGTACCCCACCATAGATTGGCGCCCTAAATCTGCCCAGCACCTGAAACGTTCTCCCTTGGATGGGCATGGGGAACCCCACCGCAACCCTAATAGAGGATAAAGCAGAAGATAATGAATTTGTAGTAAATCATGTTATTACTTTATAACAAAGTTTCCAGTTGATCTTTTAAGACTGGAGTTCAGGGGTTAATTCTAACTAATTTCTAACTAAATGGTATATTTTAAGCAGCTATAAGATTGACCTTTCAAATTAAAGGGTTTCAGGTGTAGGACTTTTGGATATCGATATATCCAAAAGTTATCTTTTAATACAAATATCTTTGGAGTCAGATATTTTGAATAATAGAACACGCATTAAACCTTTGACCGTCTCTCGTTCTCCGTAATTTGGGGGCGACATGGGACGCAGAGGACTTTATTAATATCATATCAATATCCAAAAGTCCTACACCTTTTAATTTGAAAGGAATGGGCTCCAATGTTCAGACGGAATCTCTGTTGTCTCTGTGTACATTCAAATTTTCCACCACAGGTATTTTAGGATGGACCTTATTTCCACACCTATTTCTGTCCTGAGATAATATACATAATATTAATACTACTAATAATAAATATAATTAAAATGTGGGGTGGCACGGTGGCTTAGTGGTTGGCATGTTCTCCTCTCAGATCTAATTTATAATTATAATAATTTATAATTTATTAAATTAAATAATTATAAAAAATCAATTCTAAATAATTATCATTATAAATTACGAAGAAATTATTGATCAGAAATCAAGTCATCGTAATTTATAATGATTCATTCATTCATTATCTCCCACTTTATCCTCTATTAGGGTCCGGTGGGGTTCCCCATGCCCATCCAGGGAAGAACATCTCGGGCGCTGGGCAGAAAGACCCAGGACAGGACACCAATCCATCACTGGGCACACACTCACTCACACAGACACACTCTATATGGGGCAATTTGGAGAATTCAATTGACTTGATCCATGTTTTTGGACTGTGGGAGGAAACCGGAGAACCCGGAGGAAACCCACGCAGACACGGAGAGAACATGGAAACTCCACCCAGATGGGGATTCGAACGTGCTAACCACTAAGCCACCGTGCCGCCTAATTTATAATGATAATTATTTATAATAAATTAAAAATAATTATACTTATAAATTACGATGAAATTCAATTATAAATAATTATCATTATAAATGACGATGAAATTATTGATCAGAAATCAAGTCATCGTAATTTATAATTATAATTATTTATAATAAATTTAAAATAATTATACTTATAAATTACAATGAAATTCAATTATAAATAATTATCATTATAAATGACGATGAAATTATTGATCAGAAATCAAGTCATAATCGATGTCTTCGGTATAAATGCTTCCAACTCTTAATATTTCAAGATCCTTAAAAGTACTTCAGTTCTTAAAGGTTCTTCCATTTCAAACTGTTACAATATATTAAGGAACTTTGAAGAACTTTAGTTTAAAGTGTGCTTTGAGGTAATGTAACGGTTCCTCAAAACATAAAGAGGTTTCCTTTACAGGTTTAAGGATTGAAGAACCTTTTTAAGTGCATTGAAGAGTCTTATAATTCCCTTTAACCAATTTCATTGCCTCATGGTGGGAGCTGGATGTTGAAAAGAGCAGTGGTTTCATGTTTCTACCAGTAATTATACGTTAACCCTCATTTAACCAGACCACCCTGCGAAGTAACCCACAAAACACGCTTCATTGAGACAATGTACGATTGTAAGAACGCCATATATATAAAATATATATATAATACTTCATAGGCAGCACAGTGGCTTAGTGTTTAGCACGTTCGCCTCTCAGTGCTAGGGATTCCGGGTTTGAATCCCCATCTGGGTGGAGTTTCCATGTTCTCCCCGTGTCTGCGTGGGTTTCCTCCGGGTTCTCCGGTTTCCTCCCACAGTCCAAAAACATGGATCAAATCAATTGAATTCTCAAAATTGCCCCATATAGAGTGTGTCCGTGTGAGTGAGTGTGTGTCCAGCGATGGATTGGCGTCCTGTCCTGGGTCTATCTGCCCAGCGGCCGAGACGTTCTCCCTTGGATGGGCATGGAGAACCCCACCGCAACCCTAATAGAGGATAAAGCGGATGATAATGAATGAATGAATGAATGAATATAATTATAAATTACGATGCAATTATTGATCAGAAATCAAGTCATCATAATTTATAATTATAAATAATTATACTTAATTGTAATTCATTATTCATTCATTCATTATCTTCTGCTTTATCCTCTATTAGGGTCGTTGGGGGGGTTCCCCATGCCCATCCAGGGGAGAACGTTTCAGGCGCTAGGCAGATACACCCAGGACAGCGCACCAATCTATCACTGGACACACACTCACTCACACAGACACACTCTATATGGGGCAATTTGGAGAACTCATTTGACCTTGATTCATGTTTTTGGACTGTGTGAGGAAACTGGAGAACCCGGAGGAAACCCACACTGACACGGGGATAACATGAAAACTCCCCCCAGATTGGGATTCCATCCATCCATTATCTTCTGCTTTATACTCCATTAGGGTCGCAGGAGGTTCCCCATGCCCATCCAGGGGAGAACGTTTTGGGCGCTGGGCAGATACACCCAGGACAGGGCGCCAGTCTATTGCTGGACACTCACTCACTCACACAGACACACTCTATATGGGGCAATTTGGAGAGTTCTATTGACCTTGATCGATGTTTTTGAACTGTGGAAACTGAGGAACTGAGGAAACCGGAGAACCCGGAGAACCCGGAGGAAGCCCACACGGACACGGGGATCCATCCATTATCTTCCGCTTTTTCCTCTAGTAGGGTCGAGGTGGGGTTCCCCATGCCCATCCAGGGGAGAACGTTTCAGGCGCTGGGCAGATACACCCAGGACAGGACGCCAATCTATTGCTGGACACACACTCACTCACTTTATATGGGGCAATTTGGAGAATTCTATTGACCTTGATCCATGTTTTTGGAAACCGGAGAACCCGGAGGAAACCCACGCGGACATGGGGAGAACATGGAAACCCCACCCAGATTGGGATTCGAACTGGGAATCCCTAGCGCTGAGAGGAGAACATGCCAACCACTAAGCCACGTTAACACTTTATTGTAGATGGTGATGAATTCTGTTGATCTGATGTCTCTGTCCGCTTGCAGGTGGCCTGGTGCTTTTCGGAATCTGCAGTTTAATCATGGACGTGTTTAAGATTGCGTCCTACGTGGGTTATTCCCACTGTGAGTCAGCCGTGAAAATCGTCTTCCCAGTTGTGCAAGCCATGTTTGTTCTGGTTCAGGTGAGTCACTCGGTGACCGCCATCAAAGAATAAGAGGGGCCTGAAATGGTCATTTTCTCATCGCCGACATCGTCTTTCTGCGTTTCAGACATACTTTCTGTGGATCCATGCCAAAGACTGCGTGCAAGTGCAGAGAAATATAACACGGTACGTGACGTTGATGAAACAGTTATTCATTTGGAGTGTAAGCTTTCAGTATGAGTTTGAAGTCAATCTGTATTTAAAATGATGTTCTAAAGGTTTATTTCCTAAGATTTGATGTTTTTTGACACTTACCACAAATACAAATTATTTAAATACATCCACAACAGGGTGTTAATCCATCACTGCGCACACGCTCTACATAGGGGCAATTTATCCATCCATTATTTTCCGCTTTATCCTCTATTAGGGTTGCGGTGGGGTTCCCCATGCCCATCCAGGGGAGAACGTCTCGGGCGCTGGGTAGATACACCCAGGACAGGGCGCCAATCCATCACTGGGCACACACTCTACATAGGGGCAATTTATCCATCCATCCATCCATCCATCCATTATTTTCCGCTTTATCCTCTATTAGGGTTGCGGTGGGGTTCCCCATGCCCATCCAGGGGAGAACGTCTCAGGCGCTGGGCAGATACACCCAGGACAGGGCGCCAATCCATCGCTGGACACACACTCACTCACACAGACACACTCTATATGGGGCAATTTTGAGAATTCAATTGACTTGATCCATGTTTTCGGACTGTGGGAGGAAACCGGAGAACCCGGAGGAAACCCACGCCGACACGGGGAGAACATGGAAACTCCACCCAGATTGGGATTCGAACCGGGAATCCCTAGCGCTGAGAGGAGAACATGCCAAACACTAAGCCACCATGCCGCGCGATGTTGATGATGTAGTTAATAATTTGGCCTTGGTAAGGTTTCAGTATGAGTTTGAAGTCAATCTGTATTTAAAATGATGTTTGAAAGTTTAGTTTTGGTTCATTTCCAGAAATTTGATGTTTTTTTAACATTTACCACCAAATTATTTAAATACATCCAGAACAGGGGCGGCACGGTGGCTTAGTGGTTGGCATGTTCTCCTCTCAGCACTAGGGATTCCCGGTTCGAATCCCCATCTGGGTGGAGTTTCCATGTTCTCCCCGTGTCCGTGTGAGTTTCCTCTGGGTCTCCGGTTTCCTCCCACAGTCCAAAAACTTGGCACAAGGTCAACTGAATTCTCCAAATTGCCCCCTATAGTGTGTGTGTGTGAGTGAGTGTGTCCAGTGATAGATTGGCGTCCTGTCCTGGGTGTATCTGCCCAGCGCCCGAAACGTTCTCCCCTGGATGGGCATGGGGAAACCCCCCTCCTTGCGACCCTAATAGAGGATAAAGCGGAAGATAATGGATGGACATCCAGAACAGGGTGTTAATCCATCGCTGGGCACACACTTTACTTAGGGGCAATTTAGTTTTTGGACTGTGGGAGGAAACCGGGGAACCTTGCCAATCTATTGCTGCGCACACACAGACACACTCTATATGGGGCAATTTAAAAGATTCAATTGACTGTGATCCATGTTTTTTGGACTATGGGAAACCTGCCCATCCAGGGGAGAACGTTTCGGGTGCTGGGCAGATACACCCAGGACAGGACGCCAATCTATTACTGGGCACACACTCACTCACACACTCACACAAACACACTCTATATGGGGCAATTTGGAGAACTCAATTGACCTTCATCCATGTTTTTGGACTGTGGGAGGAAACCGGAGAACCCGGAGGAAACCCACGCGGACACGGGGAGAACATGGAAACTCCACCCAGATGGGGATTCGAACCGGGAATCCCTAGCGCTGAGAGGAGAACATGCCAACCACTAAGCCACCCCGCAAAAGGGTCCAACTTAGAAAAATAAGCTCCTGCAGGTGTAATGTGTGTGTTGTGTTATTGTTGGTAACCTCGTGTGTTAATGTGTTGCTGTGCAGATGTGGACTCATGCTGACTTTGGCCACAAACCTGATGGTGTGGATGACCGCTGTGACCGAGGAGTCCCTCCATAAAAACATATCTCAGAAAAACAACAGCAGCCTCACGGCCCGCAGCATGTTTGTTCGAGGTCAGTTCTCATCATGTTCTCAGTTCCAATTCCTGTGCAGATGGACTTTGTAGTTCTCCAATTCCATTCTGTAGTCCATCTGTTTGGGTTCTACAGTACATACTGTGTAGTCCCCTTCACTCTGTTCTCTAATGGCATGGTTGACCCAGAACCCAGAACACAGGGTTAATACAGAACCCCAGAAGCAATGAAGGTTAAGGTTCTTGCTCCAGGACCCACCTGGGACTGAAACTCCCAACCTTCTGATTGACAGCCCAACACTCTCACCACTGAGCAACCGCACCATGGTACCACCCCAGAGCAGGGGTTATTGGGTGGGGGCTTTAGTCCTATCCCAGCAGTGTGACTGAGGTGGAGAACTGAACCTCCAGCAGCACTGCTGCACTAGAACCCCCTCACCACATCAGTGTCACTGCAGAACTGACAATAAACAATCCACCACCCAAATGATACCTGTTCTGTGATGCTCCTGACCAACAGAGAACAGAGAACCAACAGGGGACTAACAACAACAAAGAACACAGATGGACTACAGTCTGGAATTGGAAAACTACAAAGTCCATCTATATGATAAGTGGAGGACATAGAGGATGGAGCAAGAAGGGGGCGTGGCTTTTCACTGATACTGTATATTATTAAGACACTGATGTCCTCGAAAACTGTTTTCTTCAAATTTTAATGTGGCACGGTGGCTTAGTGGTTAGCATGTTCTCGTCTCAGTGCTGGGGATCCAGGTTCGAATCCCAATCTGGGTGGAGTTTCCATGTTCTCCACATGGGTTTTTTCTTTGGGTATCTCTGGTTTCCTCCCACAGTCCAAAAACAGAGATTCAAGGTGAATTGGGTTTTCTAAATTGATCCATATAGTGTGTGTATCCATTATTCCCCGCTTTATCCTCTACTAGGGTCGCGGGGGGGTTCCCCATGCCCATCCAGGGGAGAACTGGGCGCTGGGCAGATAGAACCAGGACAGGGCGCCAATCTATCACTGGACACACACTCACACACACAAACACACTCTATATGGGGCAATTTGGAGAATTTGATCCATGTTTTTATACTGTGGGAGGAAACCGGAGAACCCGGCGGAAACCCAAGCGGACACGGGGCATGGAAACTCCACCCAGATGGGGATTCGAACCGGGAATCCCTAGAGCTGAGAGGAGAACATGCCAACCACTAAGCCGCCGCTATTTTAAAATGTATTATTAATTATTCATTCATTCATTATCTTCCGCTTTATCCTCTACTAGGGTCGTGGGGGGGGGGGGGGGGGTCCCCATGCCCATCCAGGGGAGAACGTTTCGGGCGCTGGGCAGATACACCCAGGACAGGGCGCCAATCCATCACAGAGCACACACTGACTCACTCACACAGACACACTCTATATGGGGCGGTTTGGAGAACTCAATTGACTCGATCCATGTTTTTGGACTGTGGGAGGAAACCGGAGAACCTGGCGGAAACCCACGCGGACACGGAGAGAACATGGAAACTCCACCCAGATGAGAGTCGAACGTGCCAACCACTAAGCCCCACTAATTTAAATTGTATTATTAATTAAATAAAGGAAATAATTTTAAATTTTGGATTTCAGCCAGTCGTCCTACCGACGAAGAAGTGTGCGAGTGTAACCACAAGGCATGCGCCACCTTCGAGGACGCCTATTATTACCTGTACCCCTTCAACATCGAGTACAGCCTGTTCGCCTCAGCCATGACCTACATCATGTGGAAGAACGTGGGCCGGCTGGTGGACGACCACCCGGCGCACGAGCACTGCTTCCACATGCGCGACGTCCTGCTCGGGCCGGCCTGCGGCTTGGTGGTGCTGGTGGCCGGGCTGGCTACGTTTGTGGTGTACGAGGTGGACGTGGCTTCCAACGAGGACGGGAAAAAAGACAAAGCGCTCACTATGTACTACGTGGCCAACACGGTGACGGTCATCCTAATGGTGGCGGCGACGGGCGTCGGCTGCGTGGTGTACCGTCTGGAGCAGCGCGAGCACTCGGTCGGCAAGAACCCGACGCGCAGTCTGGACGTGGGCCTGCTGGTGGGCTCTTCGGTCGGGCAACTCACCATTTCCTACTTCACCATCGTGGCCGTGCTGGCCGTCGGTGTGGGCGGCCTGGTGAACGCGCTGAACCTGACCTGGAGTCTGCTCACGGTGCTGGAGCTGTGCTTGCAAAACGTCTTCATCATCGAGGGCCTCCGGCGCGAGCCCCACCACGACACGCGGCGCGCCAGCGTCTTCTCCAACCTGATGGCCCTGCAAGCGCTTCAGGAGCGCAGGAGGTCCAGCAACGTCCTCACGCCCCGCGGCTCCATCGCCATCTCCGTCCACAAGGCCCTGCCCTGGAAGAGGAAACTGTTGAAGGAGATCTCAGCCTTCCTGTTGCTGGCAAACATCATCGTAAGTTCCTTATGGCCAGTTGTGATACGCAACGGAATATAGTGGTGGCTTAGTGGTTGGCATGTTTCCCTCTCAGCGCTAGGGAGTCCCGGTTCGAATCCCCATCTGGGTGGAGTTTCCATGTTCTCCCCGTGGGTTTCCTCCAGGTTCTCCAGTTTCCTCCCACAATCCAAAAACATGGTTAATTGAGTTCTCCAAATTGCCCCATATAGAGTGTGCATGTGTGTGTGTGTGAGTGTGTGCCCAGTGATAGATTGGCGTCCTGTCCTGGGTGTATCTGCCCAGCGCCCGAGACGTTCTCCCCTGGATGGGCATGGGGAACCCCACCGCAACCCTAATAGAGGATAAAGCGGGAGATAATGAATGAATGAATGAAATTACAGGAACGGCATGGTGGCTTAGTAGTTAGTATGTTCTCCTCTCAGCGCTAGGGAGTCCCGGTTCGAATCCCCATCTGGGTGGAGTTTCCATGTTCTCCCCGTGTCCACGTGGGTTTCCTCCGGGTTCGCCGGTTTCCTCCCACAGTCCAAAAACATGGTCAACTGAATTCTCCAAATTGCCCCATATAGAGTGTGTTTGTGTAAGTGAGTGTGTGCCCAGCGATAGACTGGCGTCCTGTCCTGGGTGTATCTGCCCAGCATCCGATACGTTCTCCCCTGGATGGACATGGGGAACCCCCCACGATCCTAATAGAGGATAAAGAGGAAGATAATGAACGAATGAATGAAATTACAGGAACGGCACGGTGGCTTAGTGGTTAGCACGTTCTCCTCTCAGCACTAGGGAGTCCCGGTTCGAATCCCCATCTGGGTGGATTTTCCATGTTTTCCCCGTGTCTGCGTGGGTTTCCTCCGGGTTCTCCGGTTTCCTCCCACAGTCCAAAAACATGGTCAATTGAGTTCTCCAAATTGCCCCATATAGAGTGTGCATGTGTGTGTGAGTGAGTGTGTGCCCAGTGATAGATTGGCGTCCTGTCCTGGGTGTATCTGCCCAGAGCCCAAAACATTCTCCCCTGGATGGGCATGGGGAACCCCCCCCCCCCTGCGATGAATGAATGAATGAAATTAGAGGAAAGTGGTGTTATTAAGCCTGATGCCCAGCAGAGTACGGTTACACCCCTTTTCCGTGATTTATTCACAATAATGCCACACCCTCTCGTGCCATATTGCTGTTAAAATATACAAACAGACGAGATCTAATTCTTGTTCCTGCTTTTTTTCCCCAGCTCTGGATCATCCCGGCGTTCGGAGCTCGTCCGCAGTTCGCGAACCCCATCGGGGTTGAATTTTATAAGGAAAACATGTGGCTGGCTGTGGTAAACGTAGGGCTCCCTTTTGGCATCTTCTACCGGATGCACTCCGTAGCCAGCCTCTTGGAGGTGTATCTTACCTCCTAAATATACAAACATTAATTTGTCTTTTTTCCGACAACCAAATGAAGCTGTTTGTACGCATGTCCTTTTCCACGCTTGAAATTATTTACCAATCGGTAATGACTGAAGAGGGCGGCACGGTGGCTTAGTGGTTGGCACGTTCTCCTCTCAGCACTAGGGATTCCCGGTTTCGAATCCCCATCTGGGGGAGTTTCCATGTTCTCCCCATGTCCACATGGGTTTCTTCCGGGTTCTCCGGTTTCCTCCCACAGTCCAAAAACATGGATGAAGTCAATTGAGTTCTCCAAATTGCCCCATATAGTAGAGTGTGTATGTGTGAGTGAGTGTGTGTCCAGTGATAGATTGGCGTCCTGTCCTGGGTGTGTCTGCCCAGCGCCGAGACGTTCTCCCCTGGATGGGCATGGGGAACCACACCGTGACCCTAATATGGGATAAAACAGAAGATAATGAATGGATGGGGTAAAGACTGAAGAGGGCGGCACAGTGGCTTAGTGGTTGGCACGTTCTCCTCTCAGTGCTAGGGATTCCCGGTTCGAATCCCAATCTGGGTGGAGTTTGCATGTTCTCCCCGTGTCCACATGGGTTTCTTCCGGGTTCTCCGGTTTCCTCCCACAGTCCAAAAACATGGATCAAGTCAATTGAGTTCTCCAAATTGCCCCATATAGAGTGTGTCTGTGTGAGTGAGTGTGTGTCCAGTGATAGATTGCCCCCTGTCCTGGGTGTATCTGCCCAGCGCCCGAGACGTTCTCCCCTGGATGGGCATGGGGAACCCCTCCGCTGACCCTAATAGAGGATAAAGCAGAAGATGATGGATGGTTGCGGTAATGACTGAAGTTGGATTGGGTACACTATTAAAATCATGACTGCAAGGCAGATCCACACACATGGTTTGCTGAATTTTCATTCGCTCATCCTGGAAATCTTTTGAGATGCTAGAATCCAGTTGAAGTAACCGACTGATGGACTTACTTTGAAGCACCTGGAACACTTCCATGGACTAGAGACCAATGAGAGACCCATTTTCTGGTCCAGCATCTCAATGGCGTCCATGAAGACATGGCTGGGAAGTTGGGAATGGCTCCAACAGATCCCTGACCTCAACTCCATCCAGTATCTTTGGGATGAACTGCTCTTCTCGTCCGACCTGAAGGTTCCCCGGTCCCATTATGTACTATGGCACCCAATCCCAATTACCGGGCGCCGTATACAGTCCTGCCAACATGTGCTCACTTCACCCATTGTGTGCATAAGTGTGTTTTGGATGGGTCAAATGTGGAGGGGGCGGTACGGTGGCTTAGTGGTTGGCATGTTCTCCTCTCAGCTCTAGGGATTCCCGGTTCTGATCCCAATCTGGGTGGAGTTCCCATGTTTTCCCCATGTCTACTTGGGTTTCCTCCAGGTTCTCCAGTTTCCTCCCACAGTCCAAAAACATGGATCAAGGTCAGTTGAGTTCTCCAAATTGCCCCATATAGTAGAGTGTGTCTGTGTGAGTGAGTGTGTGTCCAGTGATAGATTGGCGTCCCGAGACGTTGGGCATTGGGAACCCCCCACGACCCTAGTAGAGGATAAAGTGGAAGATAATGGATGGATAGATAAACAGAGAGCCATTTCGTAATGAGCACTAAACTGGTATCCCAATCTGGGTGGAGTTTCCATGTTCTCCCCGTGTCTGCATGGGTTTCCTCAGGGTTCTTCGGTTTCCTCCCACAGTCCAAAAACATGGATGAAGTCAATTGAGTTCTCCAAATTGCCCCATATAGAGTGTGTCTGTGTGAGTGAGTGTGTGTCCAGTGATGGATTGGCGTCCTGTCCTGGGTGTATCTGCCCAGCGCCCAAAACGTTCTCCCATGGATGGGCATGGGGAACCCCACCGCGACCCTAATAGAGGATAAAGTGGAAGATAATGGATGGATGGATAAACGTGGAGGACAAATATAATTATGTATAGTGTCCCAGTCCCGGTCCATGTTGATTTGCCGAATGTAGCACCTTTAAACACTTTCTTTTACATTACGCACCACATTATCAGACAATCGTCAAATGTTTAATATTTTATCCATGCTTCAACGCACATGCAGTAATCATTTATAGACCAGTATCAGCACGCATTCCCCAAAAGATGGGTGTGGTAGCTCGGTGGTCAGGGTTTGGGGCTCACAGCTAAAGATTGCGAGTTCAAATCCCACGTCCTCTGATGTTACCACATGGGTCCTTAAGCGAGACCCTTACCCTCGTTGCTCTGGGGGGGCTGTATGACTGACCTCCATGGGTTCTGACCCCAACCATCAGGTCGGGATACGTGCAGGTCGTTTCGAAACACGCTGCGAAATGACCTCACGTAACGTACTGTACACTGCGGTCGGGTCACGTAACGCAAAACTGAAGGATCTTAAGTATGACAGTTATACAAATTTATTTTTACTACTTATTTTTTTTAAAACTTGCGTGCCAGAAGGAAATCTGTTTATGAAAAAATAAAAAGTATACCTTCCTGAATGTGAATGCAGAGAATGATTAAAACTTACAAATCCATAAACGAGAATATGACTCTTTGGGGTTTTTTTTTTTAATGCCAAAATAAACATCGACCACCGTTGAGTTCGTATAGATATGTTTTTATATCAAGACAAAAAGTGTACTTTAAATATTCAGCACATATTCATCGGAACGTCTCGGTCACATCTCGGATACGCAGACAAAAAGAGTGCGAGAAGTTCAGCGGCGACCTTCTCGTCACCATGGAAACCATTCCACGCTTTTAAGTACTGGTCAAATAGATTTGCAACTACTTTTCTAAAGCATGATATGCAAAGAAAGCTGACATTCACGTTTGGAAGCCTGGGGACGTGTACGGAACACTGAACAGTTGTAGTTATGCCGCCATCTAGTGGCGCTTGCTTGGCGTTACAGTCACAGTAAAGGCTAGAAAGCTGGTACTATTGTACTACGTGTGATTGATTACCAGTGAAACTAGGCTTATAAATCGTTATAAAATTTACTATATATATTAAATATATTATATTTATTTATTTATATACAGTCACCAGCCATTTCATTAGGTCCACCTCCTCCACACACTGTTTTTTGAGTTCCATTAATCCTATAAATCGACTTTGTAGTTCTAGTTACACTCTGTAGGATCTGTTTCTCTACATACTTTGGTAGTGCACTTTAGTATGTTCTCTAATGACCTGACCCCACAGAGGAGGTATTAGAGGGGTGAATGATGCTCTAGTGTGTGTACAGAGTGGATCAGACGGGACAGGAGTGATGCTGGACAGAGAACAGTACACCTATTAGAACATACATCCGATCCACTCGTACCGTCAGCCACCATACTAACAATACCTGCTCTGGGGGGGAGGGGGGGGGGGGGGGGGGGGGGGGGGGGGGGGGGGGGGGGGTTGATCAGCAGAGAAAAAACAAAAGACTACAGGGGACTAACAGAGTATGTAGAGGAACAGATGGACTACAGAATGGAATTATAGAACTACAAAGTCCATCTATATGATCAGTGGGGAAACAATGAGCTGTACCTAATAAAACAACCAGTGAGTGTTATATATATATATATATATATATATATATATATATATATATATATATAAATAACTCTCTCTCTCTCTCTCTCTCTCTCTCTCTCTCTCTCTCTCTCTCTCTCTATATATATATATATATATACATACATACATAACCTATATATATATATATATATATATACATACATACCTATATATATATATACATACATACCTATATATATATATATATATATATATATATATATACATACATACCTATATATATATATATATACATACATACCTATATACATATAATATAACTGTATATATATATAAAATATGATATGATTTTCTACACACTGGTAATTCACACAGTAGGCATCTATGCATTCCACAGTGAGAGCAGGTTGACATGTCATTGGTTGATGTACAGGGATGTGTTCTCATCATCATCATCATCATCATCATGGTCCATCATCAGAACTCCAGTTCAGAACGTAGTACAGCACCACACCGGTTGATTCCACCGACACAGCCGAATCTAAAAGCTCTAAACTGACGTACCTAATGAGTTGGAGCACTTCTGAGAACGGATGCAGCACTGTGATAAAAGCGGAGGATTTTAGGCTTTGAGGTCCGAATGAGGAAGAAGGATGAGGAGGCGCCATCACAAACCCTCTTTTATATTAGTGACAGGCAGCTTGAGGATTCGTCGTCCTACATCCTTTGGATCTCAAAGAGCCGGACATCGGTGTCATACCAGATCGGTGGGTCCACGTTGCTGCAGGTGAAAAAAAAAAAAAATGAACTAACATCTGCATTTTAATAGTATTAAACTTAAGGATGATGACATCACAATTGGCTGATCACGCCAGTGTATCCTATATCACTCCCTGTGCACTTTATAAAGAACATATGTACATCCACCCATCCATCCATTATCTTCCGCTTTATCCTATATTAGGGTCGCGGGGGGGTTCCCCATGACCATCCAGGGGAGAACGTCTCGGGCGCTGGGCAGTTACACCCAGGACAGGGCGCCAATCTATTGCTGGGCACACACTCACTCACACAGGCACACTCTATATGGGGCAATTTGGAGAACTCAATTGACTTGATCCATGTTTTTGGACTGTGGGAGGAAACCGGAGAACCCGGAGGAAACCCACGCGGACACGGGGAGGACATGGAAACTCCACCCAGATGGGGATTCGAACCGGGAATCCCTAGTGCTGAGAGGAGAACATGCCAACCACTAAGCCACTGTGCCGCCCGCTCATAAAAACAATTAATTTTATTATAAATTTTTATTATAAATTGTTTTTATGAGCGGGCGGCACAGTGGCTTAGTGGTTGGCATGTTCTCCTCTCAGCACTAGGGATTCCCGGTTCGAATCCCCAACTGGGTGGAGTTTCCATGTTCTCCCCGTGTCCGCGTGGGTTTCCTCCGGGTTCTCCGGTTTCCTCCCACAGTCCAAAAACATGAATCAAGTCAATTGAATTCCCCAAATTGCCCCATATAGAGTGTGTCTGTGTGAGGGAGTGTGTGCCCAGTGATAGATTGGCATCCTGTCCTGGGTGTATCTGCCCAGCGCCCGAAACGTTCTCCCCTGGATGGGCATGGGGAACCCACCCGCGACCCTGATATAGGATAAAGTGGAAGATAATGGGTGGATGGATGTTTTTATGAGTAAAGTCTAAATAACCCGAGGCGCACGATGCACAACGGTGTCAGAAAAATGCCATGATTTTATTCATACTGGGTTTCCTGCTGGTTCTGGTTCTAATGCTGGGGGGGGGGGTTTCCCCATGCCCATCCAGGGGAGAACGTTTTGGGCGCTGGGCAGATACACCCAGGACAGGACGCCAATCTATCACTGGGCACACACTCACTCATACATACTGTATATGGGGCAATTTGGAGAATTCCGTTGACCTTGAGCCATGTTTTTTGGACTGTGGGAGGAAACCGGAGAACCTGGAGGAAACCCATGCAGACAAGGGGAGAACATGGAAACTCCACCCAGATTGGGATTCGAACCGGGAATCCCTAGTGCTGAGAGGAGAACATGCCAACCACTAAGACACGCACCATTAATCTGTCAATGTTAATGTAGGATTCTTAGTGCATGGGACTGTCTGTATTGTATACGTGCTCGCTGCTGTTCCAATGTGTTTGATGTAGAACCAACGAACCATTTATTGAGTACCAAAGAGCACCATGAGCACCATGTTTTAGCAAACGTTCTGTACTTACCGAAGATAGACGACGCCCCACATGTATGTGCGGAACCATGTGGCAGTGCCAGCGTTGGCCTGATACTTTCGGATGAGGATGGGATGAGGAACGGGTAACAGCCCCACCAGAGTGCCGTGCTGGAGGAATTTCAGGATTTCGGACTCATCCGTCAGACCCCTGGAGAGAACATAGAACCGATTTGGAAGAAGCCTCAGATTTCTATCCTGCCATTGGGGAGTTTTCCAATCTGCTTACTTGTCAATGCAGATCTTCTCCACCTGGGGCACCAAAACCTGCAGGAGGCGCATGATCGTCTGCAGAGGGAGCTTGCTTTTCCAAGAAAGCACCTGCAAAAGTTCTTTTGTTAGTTACTAGAACTCATTCATTATCTCCCGCTTCATCCTCTATTAGGGTCGCGGTGGGGTTCCCCATGCCTATCCAGGGGAGAACGTCTCGGGCGCTGGGCAGATACACCCACCCAACACACTCTATATGGGGCAATTTAGATAACTCAATTAACTTGATCCATGTTTTTGGACTGTGGGAGGAAACCGGAGAACCGGGAGGAAACCCACACGGACACGGGGAGAACGTGGAAACTCCACCCAGATGGGGATTCGAACCGGGAATCCCTAGCGCTGAGAGGAGAACGTGCCAACCACTAAGCCACCACGCCGCCCAGTTACTAGAACTATATAATATAATATAATAATGTCCATTTCCTTTAATAACCAGGTGGCACTCTGACTTTGGCGGGTTGCTATTTTCACGGTGCAGCTACCTGGACTCACTGCGCTGCGCCATGAGGTTCTCCATGTGAGTGTGAATGGAGAATCCACAGTATAGTGTGTTCTATGGATCTGCGTTCTCTGTACAGATGCAGTCAGATTTCATAGCGTTCCATGGCGTCAGTGTTGATGAGTCAGCGCCCAACGAGATAGCGACTGACGTCTGACTGTCGACGTCTGGAGAGGTTGTTTTCAGTCGGCGGTGCACCTGGGTTTTAGCAGCACGCCAGAACACGACTCATTTTAAGATGACCACACCCACTGGGGAGATATATTCACACGCAGTATTGCTATTTAAACCATGCAGGAGGTGGAGGGCGGGAAAATAGACTTATGACATTATCTTCTGCTTTATCCTCAACTAGGGTCGTGGGGAAGGGGGGGGGAGGGGTGTTTCAGGCGCTGATCAGATACACCCAGAACAGGACGCCAATCCATCACTGGGCACACACTCACACACACAAACACACTCTATACGGGGCAATTTGGAGAATTTAATTGACCTTGATCCATGTTTTTGGACTGTGGGAGGAAACTGGAGAACCCGGAGGCAACCCACACGGACACGGGGAGAACATGGAAACTTCACCCAGATTGGGATTCGAACCTGGATTCCCAGCGCTGAGACGCGAATGTGTGTTAACCACTAAACCACCATGGCGTCTGCGTCCCTGATCCATTCATTCATTCATTCATCTTCTTCTGCTTTATCCTCTATTAAGGTCGCGGTGGGGTTCCCCCTGCCCATCCAGGGGAGAACGTTTCGGGCGCTGGGCAGATACACCCAGGACAGGGCGCCAATCCATCGCTGGGTACACACTCACTCACACAAACACACTCTATATGGGGCAATTTAGAGAACTCAATTAACTTGATCCATGTTTTGGGACTGTGGGAGGAAACCGGAGAACCCGGAGGACACCCAAATGGACATGGGGAGAACATGGAACCTCCAGCCAGATCGGGATTCGAACCTGGATTCCCAGCGCTGAGACGCGAATGTGTGTTAACCACTAAACCACCATGGCTTCTGCGTCCCTGATCCATTCATTCATTCATTATCTTCCGCTTTATCCTCTATTAGGGTCGCGGTGGGGTTCCCCATGCCCATCCAGGGGAGAACGTTTCGGGCGCTGGGCAGATACACTCAGGACAGGACGCCAATCTATCACTGGACACACACTCACTCACACAGACAAGCACACATACACACTCTATATGGGACATTTTGGAGAACTCAATTGACTTGATCCATGTTTTTGGACTGTGGGAGGAAACCGGAGAACTCGGAGGACACCCACATGGACACGGGGAGAACATGGAAACTCCACCCAGATTGGGATTCGAACCTGGCTTCCCAGCGCTGAGACGCGAATGTGTGTTAACCACTAAACCACCATGGCGTCTGCGACCCTGATCCATTCTATGAAAAATCTGAATTTATTTAATTGCATTACGGTAAAACATGTTATTTGCGTTATTAAATGATCCGTGTTGCTGTTTTAAGTTTTAAAACACCATGACGTCGTCGCCGCTCAGGCCACTCACCCACTCTGGTGTCGGAGTCCAGTATGTGGCAGCCGATGACGCAGTTGAAAGGCGCCTCCGGGCCATTTCCGCTTCTGTGTAGAAGACGTCCTGCAGAAGACACCATGCATGCGTTTTGGATTATTTGTGCGTTTTGTTAATTTGGTATCTGGCGGCTGTATTACAACTCTCAACTATCAACTCTAAACTGTCAATTTATTTATAAAGCACTTTGAAAACGACAACAGGGCTATAACACAGTGCTGGACAGTGGTGGTCGTTGGTCAGGTGCAGGTGATGTCCTCATGAACATCCAGTGGAGAACGTAATTTTAGGAGAGCGCATCTTTACACCTAAAAAAAGTGGATCAATATGCTAGATGTTTTTAATATAGAAACTATATGGGGCAATTTGGAAGGGGCAATTAAGAGCAGCCAATTCACCTTAAAAACAAAATGAGTATGTGTTTATATATATATATATATATATATATATATATATATATATATATATATATATATATATATATATATATATATATATATATATATATATATATATATATATATATATATATATATATATATAGGCGGCACGTGGCTTAGTGGTTAGCACGTTCGCCTCTCAGTGCTAGGGTGGAGGGTGGAGTTTCCATGTTCTCCCCGTGTCCGCGTGGGTTTCCTCCGGGTTCTCCGGTTTCCTCCCACAGTCCAAAAACATGGATCAAGTCAAGTGAACTCTCTAAATTGCCCCATATAGAGTGTGAGTGTGTGCCCAGCGATGGATTGGCGCCCTGTCCTGGGTCAAAAGGAGTGGTTCATTTGTAGTTCTAACATATTTAGGGTGTTTTTTACTCACTTTTCATGCAAAGTAGGCGAAAACGTCATTTAGCAACTTCTAGCGACTTCTAGGCCAGCCAATAGCTACTGTCCTTACTGAGGAGTTGGCAACACTGGTTCCGAAAACCCCGCAGTTAATAATGAAACTGACCTCATTGTCGCGTCCCGAGTTGGATTCGGTGTCGCTGACCCCACTTATAGCACTGTGTTCGGGTGAGCGGTGGGTTTCCGGCTGTGGAACTGTGATCATGGTGCCGTCCTCAGACACCTGAGACTTCTCTGTTAGTTTATCAATCCCTAAAAAAAGTAGAAAATTACTACAACCTGATAAATGCTTCATATCATGTATATATTATGTTCATATTATATCATGTTCATATTATGTATATATTATGTTCATATTATATCATGTTCATATTATGTATATATTATGTTCATATTATATCATGTTCATATTATGTATACATCATGTTCATATTCTATCATGTTGATATTATATCATGTTCATATAATGTATATATATTATGTTAATATTATACCATGTTCATATTATGTAAATATCATATTCATATTATGTATACATTATTTTAATATTATATCATGTTCATATTATGTATATATTATTTTTATATTATATCATTTTCATATAATGTATCTATCATGTTCATATTATATCATGTTCATATTATAGTATACATCATGTTCATATTATATAATGTTCATATTATGTATATATCATGTTCATATATATTATATATATTATGTTAATATAGTATGGTCACTGTAATTAATGCACTTTGTAAATAATGTGTATATATATATATATATATATATATATATATATATATATATATATATATATATATATATATATATATATATACACACACTTGTACACTGCAATGACATTAAAGTTTAATCTAATCTAATCTAATGTAATCTAAAATATGGTGGAACCGATATCTGGACTAGCTCCAAAGGCAGAACTGAACTGAATAAACGTTGGTCATTACCTGGCATAGCCACA
The DNA here is from genome assembly GCA_019802505.1 of Corydoras sp. C115. Lineage (NCBI taxonomy): Eukaryota > Metazoa > Chordata > Actinopteri > Siluriformes > Callichthyidae > Corydoras > Corydoras sp. C115. Next base: position 362,391 of record JAFMOC010000323.1, on the reverse strand, counting down.
AGGCTGGCCTTCAGAGTGCCTGGCTCCGCCGGTACCGCCGGCCGAGAACCCTCCATAGACACGGTCTCCTGCGAGTTGGTGCGAGAGATGGCATCGGGAGACTTTCTCTTCCTCTGCATGGCTTTTTGGATGGCTGCGGAGTCGGTGGGCAAGTTGGCCAGCTGATGGAAGACGTTGCGCTTACGGATGATGGCATATACCAGGTTGCAGTTTCCTAAGACACAACGAGCAGAACCGTGAAGACGGTACCCATGCCATGCCGGGAACCATGGAGGAACTTTGTCTTACCGTCGAACTGATACTGGATAATGTTGTTAAAGGCCTCCAGCAGAAAGAAAACCAGGTGATGGTTCTGTGCAGAGGAGTACAGGAACCAGTTGGAGGAGAACGCTTCAAGAAGATGGAGGAGCTTATTGGCTGCTACCATGGACAGGCTTTTCAGGTAAGGAGACACTGAAAATGAGAAGTTTAGTTACAGAATTATGTATTTACATTCAATAAAATGATATTTTTAAGTCGTTTATTCACTTACCATTTACGACAATCGTGAGCAGACAGTCGAACAGCGGCTGCAGACGCTGATGTCCACTTGTAATGATTTTGTGAAAAACCTAAATATTAATAAAAAGAAAAGGTAAAAACTTATAAGCTAAAACAAATATTACAATATAACACTCATAACTGTCCTTATAACACGACACATACAGTACCAGACAAAAGTCTGGCCACGCCCCCATTGCACCATTGATTATTTCCTCCACCATATAGATGGACTTTGTAGTTCTCCAATTCCAGACTGTAGTTCATCTGTGTTCTTTGTTGTTGTTAGTCCCCTGTTGGTTCTCTGTTCTCTGTTGGTCAGGAGCATCACAGAACAGGTATCATTTGGGTGGTGGATTGTTTCTTGTCAGTTCTGCAGTGACACTGATGTGGTGAGGGGGTTCTAGTGCAGCAGTGCTGCTGGAGGTTCAGTTCTCCACCTCAGTCACACTGCTGGGATAGGACTAATGCCCCCACCCAATAACCCCTGCTCTGTGGTGGTGCTATTGGGGTTCTGAGCAGTAGAACAGAGTACACAGTATGTACTGTAGAACACAAACAGATGGACTACAGAATGGAATTGTGGAACTGGAACTGAGAACGGTGCACGGTGGCTTAGTGGTTGGCATGTTCTCCTCTCAGCGCTAGGGATTCCCGTTTCGAATCCCAATCTGGGTGGAGTTTCCATGTTCTCCCCGTGTCCACGTGGGTTTCCTCCGGGTTCTCTGGTTTCCTCCCACAGTCCAAAAACAGGGATCAAGGTAAATAGAATTCTCCAAATTGCCCCATATAGAGTGTTTGTGTGAGTGAGAGTGTGTTCAGCGATAGATTGCAGTCCTGTCCTGGGTGTATCTGCCCAGGGCCCGAAACGTTCTCCCTTGGATGGGTAAGGGGAACCCCCCCCCCCACGACCCTGGTAGGGTAAATAACGCGAAACTAATGTACAAACTACACAAAAATACTTTTTCTGCATTAAAAGCTTTGGTTTTGTGGAACATAAATGGTATGAACCGTTATTGAACATTTAAGCTTTATCTACAATTAAGTTTCAAATAAATAGGATTCATTAAACTTCACCACTATAAGGAGATCAGCGTGTGTGCCGGTGAACACTGGAATATCCATCGGAACCCGAAGCGAGTACGGTTTGTTCAGCCGTACTCCGAAGTTCCTCTCTCCACTCAGCAGTAACAAAATGAACACCCCAATGTGCATGAGACCAACACGGGCTGAGGACACACAACACGGAGAGACGTGAGACGCTAGCACGACTTTGTAAAAAAAAATAATAATAATAATAAAAATTATATATATATATATATATATATATATATATATATATATATATATATATATATATATATATATATATATATATAATGACATGAAGCATTTCAGATTTCTTACACTGGTCGGCCCTGGAATCGTTCAGATAGTAAAGTATGGGTACCAGGATGTCCAGAACATCACTGCTCTTCAGGACAAAAAACAGGAATTTCTAACAAAGAAGAAAAAATGATATAAAATATAAATAGTTTAAACTATGAATACAATGGTTACTGAATACAATTAGTACAGCATATCTCACACACACACACACACACACACACACACACATATATATATATATATATATATATATATATATATATATATATATATATATATATATATATATATATATATATATATTCATTCATTCATTATCACCCGCTTTATCCTCTATTAGGGTCGCGGTGGGGTTCCCTATGCCCATCCAGGGGAGAACGTTTCGGGCGCTGGGCAGATACACCCAGGACAGGGCACCAATCCATCGCTGGGCACACACTCACTCACACAGACACACTCTATATGGGGCAATTTGGAGAACTCAATTAACTTGATCCATGTTTTTGGACTGTGGGAGGAAACCGGAGAACCCGGAGGAAACCCACACGGACACGGGGAGAACATGGAAACCGGGAATCCCTAGCGCTGAGAGGCGAACGTGCTGACCACTAAGCCACCGTGCCGCCTATATATATATATATATATATATATATATATATATATATATATATATATATATATATATATATATATATATATATATATACATACACACACACACACACACACACACACACACACACACATATAGGGCGGTGTGGTGGCTTAGTGGTTAGCATGTTCTCCTCTCATAGCTGGGGAGTTCCCGGTTCGAATCCCAATCTGGGTGGAGTTTCCATGATGTTGTGTCCGTGTGGGTTTCCTCCGGGAATTATCCCAATTTGGGAATTACTCCAATTTGATGGTTGTGGTCAGAACACATGGTTGGCCACAGCATCCCTGGACCATTGGGAGTGAAGGGTCCTGCTCAAGGACCCACATTACATTGATGTTACATTGGTAACGCCAGTGGACCTGGCATTTGAACCCACAACCTTCAGATTAACTCTTGAACACTCTAAGCACTGAGCTACCACGCTATTTAAGCCTAAATAACATTATTTGCTAAATGGACACAAAATCTAATAGCCAAAAAAAAAGCATTTATTATGATTTATTATCAATTATTATCATTAAATCTTATGAACAAAGCACGAAGTGAAGAAGACATCATAGCTGCATGTATAATTAATATTCCTCCATTGTTATTTTAATAGTATTGTGTTTTAAAGGCTCTTCATTACACTACTAATAAAAGGCTCTGGGCTGTTGAGGGTCTCTTTTGATCTCAGGGGCACCCAAGAGGGCCGACTGGCTGTTTGATCAGTGAAAAGCCTGATAGGGGATTCCACACAGTCAGGGCAACAGTGACGTCTATGGTCTGTGTGTGTTCATGGTATCAGAGATGGGGGCAGGGAGGTGAGGGGCAGGTGTCAGATTCCTCCCTCCCTGCATGTTGGACAGAGCCCTGATTCCGAGACGCTATGGTATGTTTGGTTTTGGGGTTTTACTGCCACTTTTGGCCATTTGTGGCATACAGTTGGTTACATTATGTCCAGATGGGAAGGAAATTGGTCAAAAGAATATTAGATTAGGTGTTTCAAGTTTAGGTGCGATAAAAAGTTCAGTATTTTCTCTGGTGGGGTCTTTTCTTGGTAGTATGATCTTCCCATGTGCTTGAGGCAGGGCAGTCAGTCCTGGTGGTAAAAAAATTGAGGGGGCGCAAACATCCATCCATCCATTATCTTCCACTTTATCCTCTACTAGGGTCGCGGGGGGGTTCCCCATGCCCATCCAGGGGAGAACGTTTCGGGCATTGGGCAGATACACCCAGGACAGGACGCCAATCTATTGCTGGATACACACTCACTCTGTATGGGGCAATTTGGAGAGTTCAATTGACCTCGATCCATGTTTTTGGACTGTGGGAGGAAAACGGAGAACCCGGAGGAAACCCACGCGGACACGGGGAGAACATGGAAACTCCACCCAGATTGGGATTCGAACTGGGAACCCCTAGCGCTGAGTGGAGAAGATAACTAACACTAAGCCACCATACCACCCAGGTATTTCTTTATTCTTTTAATAAATTCTAACATGTCTGTTCTTTCTAAACATTTTTAAGGGGGGGGTGGTGCCCCAGCGCCCCCTATGGACCAGCTGCCACTGCTTGTTATTATGTGTTTATGAGTTAGATTTGAGTATGGAGCAGTGGTTATGGGTTGTCCTTTTAGTTAATAATTGTTTATTGTTGACGTCTTGGTTCCACTCTTCTTGCGATCTCTCATTTGGGTTTTATGAAGGTCTTTATAGCTTGGAATGTATCCGAAGGTGGGGTTGAGTGCAGACGCTATGAAAAAAGCACGTGGCAGATAAGGTACCTTCATGCGTGGAGTGATAAATTGTACCTTGTTGAAATCACAGAGTTTCCAGAAGAGAACCAGCAGCTCCTGATGGAACTGGATCTTCTTGGTGGAATTGGGCAGATAGGTCTGAGTCAGGGGATTCGTCAGCAGGCGAGCCAGGCCCTTCAGCACAAAGTCATAGTCCTGGTGGCAACCCAAGAACATATTGTTTGTTCACATGTACACACACACACACACACAAGGTTTAGAGATCATTCAGTCAGGCTGTTCTGTACCTCCTCCCTGTGGATTCTGGAAAGGTAGTTCACAAAGAGGTTCTGCGGTCCGACAGACTGAAAAGAAGAAATAAAACGTACTTTATTCTGGATCAAGGCAAATAAAGACGTCCTCTGAATATCCTACTTGAATTCTGAAGAACCAGCTTGTGTTTAATAAGAGGTTGAACCATAAAGGTTCATAGCACATAAACATCTAAAAACACTGGAACTAAATTATCATCCATTCATTCATTATATTCCGCTTTATCCTATATTAGGGTCGCGGGGGGGGTTCCCCATGCCCATCCAGGGGAGAACGTTTCGGGCGCTGGGCAGATACACCCAGGACAGGACGCCAATCTATAGCTGGGCACACACAAACACACTCTTTATGGGGCAATTTTGAGAATTCAATTATCCTTGAGCCATGTCATTGGACTGTGGGAGGAAATATGAGAACCTGGAGGAAACCCACAATGACATGAGGAGAACATGGAAACTCCACCAAGATTGGGATTCGAACCGATCCCAATCCCAATGAGTGGAGAACATGCTAACCACTAAGCCACTGTACCACCCCTAAATATTCATAATGAATATAATAAATATAATAGTGAGGGGCGGCATGGTGGCTTAGTGGTTCTTCTTAGTGGTCTGGGTTCTCCGGTTTCCTCCCACAGTCCAAAGACATGGATCAAGGTCAATTGAATTCTCCAAATTGCCCCATATAGAGTGTGTGAGTGTGTGTCCAGTGATATATTGGCGTCCTGTCCTGGGTGTATCTGCCCAGCGCCTGAAACGTTCTCCCTGGATGGGCATGGGGAACCCCCCCCGAGACCCTAATAGAGGATAAAGTGGAAGATAATGGATGGATGGATTAAAATAGTAAAAGGGTTTCACACAACCTCGGTACTTGGGATCCAGGTTCGAATCCCAATCTATGTTCTCTGGTTTTCTTCCCACAGTCCAAAAACATGGATTTAAATTGGCTGCTCTAAATTGCCCCTATAAAAATATGACAGGCCCCTGTTTGTTTAAGTGAGTGTGTGCCCAGTGATAGATTGGCGCCCCGCCCTGGGTGTATCTGCCCAGCGCCCGAAACGTTCTCCCCCCGACCCCGCTCACCACAGCTTGATCTACGCAGTAGGACATTTTGCACACAACTGCGCCACCAGAAGTGAGTCACTAACGAGTTATATTTTGTAATTAGTGGCACGTCCTTCTTCTTTAATGTCTCGTTTCCGTTCTCCTGATTAGTTTTAAGGATTTAAACGCTTTAATCAAGAGTTGAAGGCACAGGAAACAGGAAAGCTGCCAGTTTCCTCGAGGTGTAGTCAGATCTTCATCCATTGTTCTGCTGGAGCACTGCGGCTACGACGATTACTGGATGGAACCTGGATTTCTAGTGGACTGGCGGTCCTGCAGGACGCCCCAATGGTCTAATATAGTTTTCCAATTGTTAAATATGGGTCATCTGATCACCACACTATCTCTACATGGTTGATGCTGCCTGCCGCTCAAGGAGGATGAGTCCCCCACTGAGCCTCGGTCCTCACTAGGGGTGTATTCAACTAAAGATTTTCATAGTCGAATCTGATTCGTCAAATTTTCCCTATAGTCGACTGATAGTCGAATCAGTTAAAATTCCACCACAAGATGGCGCTATAAGCGTAGTTTTTAAAAACGATTTTTTTTAAAAATATTTTACTTGTTTTTCTAACAAAAGAAAACCTTTTTTTTTGTTTTTCTTTTTTCTTTTTTTTTCTAGAAATTAGGATGATTTTATTTGACAAAAGGCTATATATATAACGAAAACAAAGACATTTCATGTAAAAACTAATGCTTAGCAGCAGCCATGGGCGCCCCCATGTGGTCAAAATGGTACATTCGACTATGAGGTTCATAGTCGACTACGGTTCTCCGAATCGAATCGTCGAATATTGCAGCTCACCCCTAGTAGACAGTGTTTAAAAACTCCAGCAACGTCGGGATTTGAACCCCCAACCTTCAGATCCATAGCCCAACACCCAACCAATGAGATACCACGCCCTATTTTAATGTTTATTAATGCAGAGTTTGTCTTTCGAAGCCAGTCGGGCTCAGTGTGTGTGTGTGTGTGTGTGTGTGTGTGTGTGCGCAGCGTGTCGTGTGTGCTGAAGGTGTGGTGGTGCGCCTACATCCTGCTCGTCCATACTGGAGGGGGAGGGAGCGCGCTGAGCCTGACCGTTCTCATGCTCCAGGGTAACGATGAGGATCTGCACAGCCTGCTCCACCAGCTGCTCCCGGTAGTCGGAGAACAGCAGGTGGTTGTAGGGGATGCCGTAGCCCACCGGGTCATAAGCACACACCACATTGATCAAAGAGGTGAACAGCGGCAAGGCGTGTCTGGAAAACGAGAGCACAGACAATTTACAGTAATAAACATAAATAGCGGCACGGTGGCTTAGTGGTTAGCACGTTCGCCTCTCAGCGCTAGGGATTCCCGGTTCGAATCCCCATCTGGGTGGAGTTTCCATGTTCTCCCCGTGTCCGTGTGGGCTTCCTCCGGGTTCTCCGGTTTCCTCCCACAGTCCAAAAACATGGATCAAGTCAATTGAATTCTCCAAATTGCCCCATATAGAGTGTGTCTGTGTGAGTGAGTGTGTGCCCAGCGATGGATTGGCGCCCTGTCCTGGGTGTATCTGCCCAGCGCCTGAGACGTTCTCCCCTGGATGGGCATGGAGAACCCCACCGCGACCCTAATAGAGGATAAAGCGGAAGATAATGGATGGATGAATGAATAAACATAAATATTATTAAATACATTTAAAAATATATATATATTACACTTATGGGTGGCACGGTGGCTTAGTGGTTGGCATGCTCTCCTCTCAGCGCTAGGGATTCCCGGTTCCAATCCCAATCTGGGTGGAGTTTCCATGTTCTCCCCGTGTCCGCGTGGGTTTCCTCCGGGTTCTCCGGTTTCCTCCCACAGTCCAAAAACATGGATCAAGTCAATTGAATTCTCTAAATTGCCCCATATAGAGTGTGTTTATGTGTAAGTGAGTGTGTGTCAAGCGATAGATTGGCGTCCTGTCCTGGGTGTATCTGCCCAGCGCCCGAAACGTTCTCCCCTGGATGGGCATGGGGAACCCTCCCACCCCTCCGCGACTCTAGAACAGGATAAAGCAAATAATGAAATCTCTTCTCATTATCTTCTACTTTATCCTATACTAGGGTCGCGGGGGTGTGTGTGGGGGGGGGTGGTGGTTCCCTATGCCCATCCAGGGGAGAACATTTCAGGCGCTGGGCAGATACACCCAGGAGAGGACGCCAATCTATCGCTAGACACACATTCACTATATAGGGGCAATTTAGAGCTGCCAATTCACCCGGAATCCATGTTTTTGGACTGTGGGAGGAAACCGGAGAACCCGGAGGAAACCAACGTTGACACGGGGAGAACATGGAGTGCATTTAGATAACTTACACCTTTAACTTTAAACAGGACATCTATATGGTAAGTGGAGGAAATAGACAATGGAGCAAGAAAGGGGCGTGTCCTAACTTTTGACTGGGACTGTATATGCATTGCATCCATCCATTATCTCCCGCTTTATCCTCTATTAGGGTTGCGGTGGGGTTCCCCATGCCCATCCAGGGGAGAACGTCTCGGGCGCTGGGCAGATACACCCAGGACAGGACACCAATCCATCACTGGACACACACTCACTCACACAGACACACACACTCTATATGGGGCAATTTGGAGAACTCAATTGACCTTGATCCATGCTTTTTGGACTGGAGGAGGAAACCGGAGAACCCGGAGGAAACCCATGCAGACACGGGGAGGACATGGAAACTCCACCCAGATGGGGATTCGAACCGGGAATCCCTAGTGCTGAGAGGAGAACATGCCAACCCCTAAGGCACCGTGCCACCCTTGGACTGTATATGCACTTGTAGTTTAATTATACAGCTTCGTTAAACTACGTTCTAATTCCTAATTTAGAACATTCGGCAGTTTATTTTTCGGAACGACAGATCAACGCTATAGACACGACGCTTCCTCTATGCTAACGTGGAAGCCAGATTATTAATAATTCATGATTTTAATGTCTAATTAATGAATTTCCTTTGTAAACAGCAGTGTTACACGCAGGTTAGTAAACCTGCAGGTCTGTTCACTGTACATCACCCCCGGGTCGGCGTGGGTTTCCTCCGGGTTCTCCGGTTTCCTCCCACAGTCCAAAAACATGGATCAAGTCAATTGAATTCTCCAAATTGCCCCATATAGTGTGTGTCTGTGTGAGTGAGTGTGTGCCCAGCGATGGATTGGCATCTTGTCCTGGGTGTATCTGCCCAGCGCCTGAAACGTTCTCCCCTGGATGGGCATGGGGAACCCCCCCCCCCCACCCCTGCGACCCTAGTAGAGGATAAAGCGGAAGATAATGGATGGATGGATACACGTACACCTCAGGCAGTACAGCTGGGTTCTGGATGAGGTTCTTTTTGGTTTTGGAGGTTCTGCAACCTTTTTCCCCCTCAGAACCTGATTTAAAAATTCAGCACATTCTATGGGCAGCACGGTGGTGTAGCGGTTAGCACCTCATCCTCTAAATATTGGGGATCCACGTTGGAATCCCAATCTGGGTGGAGTTTGCATGTTCTCCCTGTGTCCACCTGGATGTCCTCCGGGTTCTCTGGTTTCCTCCCACAGTCCAAAAACATGGGTCACAGTCAATTGGCTGCTTTAAATTACCTTTATAGAGTGTGTGTGTGTGTGTGTGTGTGTGTGTGTGTGTGTGTATATACACTGACACCCTGTATCTACTCTCCACTTTATGGGCATGGAGAACCCCCCCCCCCCCGCCATGACTTCCTTTGCTCACTGTAGATCACTTTTAAGCACATGATAGTGAGGTGTACAGTACCAGCCAGAAGTTTGGCCACACCCCCTTCTCGCTCCATCCTCTATGTCCTCCACTTATCATATAGATGGACTTTGTAGTTCTACAATTACGGCCTGTAGTCCATCTGTGTTCTTTGTTGTTGTTAGTCTCTTGTTGGTTCTCTGTTGGTCAGGAGCATCACAGAACAGGTATCATTTGGGTGGTGGATTGTTTATTGTCAGTTCTGCAGTGACACTGATGTGGTGAGGGGGTTCTAGTGCAGCAGTGCTGCTGGAGGTTCAGTTCTCCACCTCAGTCACACTGCTGGGATAGGACTAATGCCCCCACCCAATAACCCCTACTCTGTGGTGGTACCATTGGAGTTCTGAGCATTAGAACGGAGTACACAGTATGTACTGTAGAACACAAACAGATGGACTACAGAATGGAACTGGAGAACTACAAAGTCCATCTGCACAGGAAGTGGACCTGAGGACACATAATGACGTCAATGAAATTCCTCACCTGTTCTCAGTGGAGCAAAAGAAGGTAACCCAGGGGTTGAGAACGTTCCCGTCTGTAGACGGAGGCAAATACATGGCCTCGGAAAAACAGGTCAGCAGCAGCCTCAGCAGTTCAGTCCTGTGTTGTAATGCGCGCGCGCGCACACACACACACACACACACACACACACACACACACACACACACACACACACACATACATACTAATTAATAGGGATGTCTTCAACTAAGGATTTTCATAGTCGAATCTGATTCGTCAGATTTTCCCTATAGTCGACTGATAGTCGAATCAGTTGAAATTTCACCACAAGATGGCGCTATAAGCGTGGTTTTTAAAAAAGATTTTTTTTCATATTTTACTTTTGGAATGTGCACCTAACTGCAGGGGGAGCTTTATTAATGTGTAGCCTATTGTTAAAGCGCACACATTAATTAAAAAATAAATATTAACAGAAATTAGTAGGGGTGAGCTGCAATATTCGCTGATTCGACGATTCGATTCGGAGAACCGTAGTCGACTATGAACCTCATAGTCGAATGTACCATTTTGACCACACGGGGGCGCCAATGGCTGCTGCTAAGCATTAGTTTTTACATGAAATGTCTTTGTTTTCGTTATATATGATGTGCGCGCTTTAACAATAGGCTACACATTAATAAAGCTCCCCCTGCAGGGCCGGAGCACGCTACAGGGCCGTTAGCATCTACCGGTGTATTTTTCCATGATGGCTATGGCTTTTATAGGTTTTTCCTTTGAAGTGGAAAAAAGTCCAGAACGGGGATCCCATTTACGGTGCTCTAGAAAAACAAGTAAAATATAAAAAAAAAATCTTTTTTTAAAAACCACGCTTATAGCGCCATCTTGTGGTGAAATGTTTAACTGATTCGACTACTATAGGGAAAATCTGACCAATCAGATTCGACTATGAAAATCCTTAGTTGAAGACACCCCTAGAAATTAGGATGATTTTATTTGACAAAAGGTTATATATATAACGAAAACAAAGACATTTCATGTAAAAACTAATGCTTAGCAGCAGCCATGGGCTCCCCCATGTGGTCAAAATGGTACATTCGACTATGAGGTTCATAGTCGACTACGGTTCTCCGAATCGAATCGTCGAATATTGCAGCTCAACCCTACTAATTAAAGACACAAATCTCTTAGAACAGCCTATTCATTGGTTATTGATTAAAATGTCACCCCAACATGAGCAACCGCCATCCTCCAGGTCCTGAGGCGCTCACAGCTGCATGCTCACCTATTCATATCATGGATGTAGTTGAGTGGGGGCGATTGGGCGAAGCCTACCCCGGCCTCCCAGATGTATTCACAGCTGTCTAAAGACTGCATGTCTTCTGCGGAGTCCTGAGAGCGCGAGCAAAATGACATCACTGTTTATTCAACATGATTCTCACACAGTAACATCATACTGCATCATCCATGACCTACTGCTACAAAACTTGCATGTCTAATGTTTGGCCACGCCCCCTTTCTGCTCCAGGTTCTCAGTTCCACTTCCTGTGCAGATGGACTTTGTAGTTCTCCAATTCCACTCTGTAGTCCATCTGTTTGGGTTCTACAGTACATACTGTGTACTCTGTTCTAATGCTCAGAAGCCCAATAGTACCACCACAGAGCAGGGGTTATTGGGTGGGTGCTGTATTATTATGCATATCAGGGCGGCACGGTGGCTTAGTGGTTGGCATGTTCTCCTCTCTGCTCTAAGGATTCCCGGTTCAAATCCCAATCTGGGTGGAGTTTCCATGTTCTTCCCGTGTCTGCATGGGTTTCCTCTGGGTTCTCCGGTTTCCTCCCACAGTCCAAAAACATGGATCGAGGTCAATTGAATTCTCCAAATTGCCCCATATAGAGTGTGAGTGTGTGCCCAGTGATAGATTGGCACTGTGTCCTGGGTGTATCTGCCCAGCGCCCAAAATGTTCTCCCCTGGATGGGCATGGTGACCCCATACGACCCTAGTAGAGGACAAAGCGGAAGATAATGGATGGATGGATGGATTGGTCCTATCCCAGCAGTGTGACTGAGGTGGAGAACTGAACCTCCAGCAGCACTGCTGCACTAGAACCCCCTCACCACATCAGTGTCACTGCAGAACTGACAATAAACAATCCACCACCCAAATGATACCTGTTCTGTGATGCTCCTGACCAACAGAGAACCGAGAACCAACAGGGGACTAACAACAACAAAGAACACAGATGGACTACAGTCTGCAATTGTAGAACTACAAAGTCAATCTATATGATAAGTGGAGCAACAAGAAGGGGGCGTGGCCAAACTTTTGACTTTTACTGTAATTGAGGACACATTTACATGTCCACTGTGAGAGTAATGTGTATGTGTTCCAATAGTTTTGTTCGTACAGTGTATGTTTGTTCGAAATGTAATCACACACACACACACACACACACACACACACACACACACACACACACACACACACACTCTCTACTTTGAAATAAAAACATCCAAAACGTGAAAACATAAACCAGTTACCTCTATTATTTATTGTACAAGGACAAGGATAAGCTCGTCTACAGAAAATAAAAGACTTATGCAACCCTGACAAACCTCCCCCACCCCCTTTAAACCCTTTAACACAGTTTGCACATCACAGTTTGCAAGTCAACACAAAAAAATGTCGCCTACTTCCTCATGCCACATGTGGACTGGTCCTGAAAACCTGTAATCCATTTAGAGATTAAATAAAGGAAGAAAAAGCAGGAAAAAGCCCTCATCTCGTTTCCATATCAATGAGCAGCAGAAGCAACGTTCAGGACTTTGGTCAGGTGCTCGGGACTGAAATAACCGCAGGGAAGCGGTGCGGACGTGACCGCAATTAATGCAGTTACTTACTGGCCCTCCTTTTCTGTGGCTTTGCACTGTGAAGTCAGGACAGAAGAGCAGGTCGGCAACGGCCAACAGGAGCGACTCCGCCAGCGGCCGAGCGCCGTCGTCGTCGTCATCCATCTCGTCCATCTGATTAGCCAAAGACACTTATATGAATATTATTCTTATGTATAATTATACACCACAAGAAGTAAGACGCAAGTAAATATATATTCATTTAAGTAAGTGCTTCTCAAATAGTGGGGCGCGCCCCCCTGGGGGGGGGCGCATAACAAGAAATCACAGAGCAAGTGATATTAAGTGCATTGAACAAACCCTCAAGAGACAACATGGAGAAATATTTAACAGAGATGACGAAGAGAAATGCGGAGAGAGACGAAGATAACGAGACAAACAAAAGTCATCCGAAAGTTAAAACGAGGAAAGTGTATGTAGCGCCTGGTTTCACGGTAACTGAGGTGGGAGACGAAAAAAGAGACCGGTGTGTCCTCTGTGTCTTTAAATGTTGGCAGTGGACAGCATGAAATAAATGAAGACGTCACTTAAAGACATTTCACCCCAATCACACTGATATCCGCTTGAGTTTTTAAATCGAAAACGTGACGCGTACAGCAAGCAATTATAACACTTTATGAAAGCTACTCCAGAAAAGCTGTGCTGCAAAACGGGCACGTTGTAAAAAAAAAAAACAGCACTAATTGTTGTATTCATTTTTGTTTTGTAGGTTAAAGTGTTAATAAATTGAGCTCCTGAATTAATGTTGCTGATGAATTTGAATTTATTATTATTTATTGATTTTTATATAATTTCATTTTTCAGTATCAAATGCCAGTCAAAAATGTTTCAAGTTTAAATAAGGATTTCATTCGTTTCTGTTACAAACTAAAATACGAAGTTAATGAAATGATTCTTTGTTCTAAGTTGATCTATATTTCTTTCTTTTTTGTTTTCTTTATTGTTAATAAGGATACATTGTTATAAAAGAGGTGTACTTATAACAAATTCATAGATAAATGATACTACAGTGGGCGTGTAAAAATACTTTTTCATCCCATTTTGTTATGTACGGGGGGGGGGGGGGGGAGTGTGCGTGTGTGTGTGTGTGGGGGGGGGGGGGGGGGCAAAAAGTTTTCTTCTTCCTAGGAGGGGCTTAACAGAAAATAATTGAGAATCACTGATTTAAGTATATGTGTGTGGTAGCTCAGTGGTCAGGGCGTTGAGTTATCAATCTGAAGGTTGGGGGTTCAAATCCCAGGTCCACTGAAGTTACCAATGTGGGTCCTTGAGCAAGACCCTTAACCCTCATTACTCCAGGGATGTGACCAAAATGTAAAAAATGTAAAAGTATATATTCATATATACACTAAATTTACAAACATATATATATATATATATATATATATATATATATATATATATATATATATATATATATATATATATATATATATAGTAGCGACCCACGTGCACATGGGACTCGCCATATGGCGCACAGGTCATGGCTTGGCAGGTTGCCCTGCCAATGGGAAGTTGCCCCGTGGGTTTCCCGGGATGCACCGTGTGGCGCTTGTACACGTCGCTGCTTGGCAGGTTGCCCTGCCAATGTGAAGTTGCACCGTGGATTTCCCGGGATGCACTGCGGGGGTGCGTGTATATAGGGGAGGGGGTTCGCGTGTCTGGTGGTTGGAGTTTTGGAGTTCTATGGGTTTACGTTCACGTTCTTGTTATAATAAACCAAGTTGGTCATCATGGCATCTCGACTCCGCGTAGTTCTTCGTCCACTCCACATTTGGTGTCAGAAGTGGGATTCGAGATACATATAAAAATAAACACACACCAGAGAACCTAGAGGAAACTAACACGAACATGGGACATGAACATTCATACCTGATGCTGAGAAGCCCTATATAAGTATATACTCATAATAAAGGGGGTGGTTCCAGTCCTCAAATCTGATTGGCTGACCTGTTTGTCTAGCTATGACATTAGTGACAATAACACACACCTCTGACCGCTTCACATTCGTAGCAATGCGTCATTGCAATACATTACATTATTTTAAATAATATACCATTCATTAAAAAAATACAGATTAATATAAACAGCAGACCAATTGACGATAAGCACCAAGTCAATATCCTATTGCATAACAACCAATGTTAACTTTAAAAACCGGACTAGATTACGTCACGGACGAGTTTTGAATGAACACATTTATGAATTAAACCTTGTTTTTTTTATGTATTGTGTTTGAAACCATTAAATAAAAGCAATAATGCACTCGAGGTTGTGTGTTATTGTGAATAAATCTCGGGAAAGAGGTGTAACTGTGATCTAACAACACCAGGAAGCGAGATCAGTAATCTAAATGCATGTTACAAGCTCACAAGAAGCACAAGAAAGCTGGTTAATCTGAAAACTACCATTATTTAACCAGTCAGTGCATAAAGCTTTGGAATGTACCTGCTGGATTCGATTCTAAAGCTGAAGTGAAACTGCGTGACACACGACACCCTCGCAACAAACGTTTTCCCATGCTCTCAAAGAAACCCCTGAATTAGGGCTCTGTGAGCAGCAGCTAGCTCCTCCATCAGGGGGGGCAGCCTTTACACCTCCACCTGTATACTTTTTTTTTTTTTATGCAGGGTCATTTGCAGAGCTCATCTTACCCCAGCTCGGCCGGCTCCCGGCACAGTGGACCAGAAAAAGCCCCTCCAGTCCTGGTCCTCAAAGATGTAGGGCAGGATGCGGGCAAGTATGCGCGTGCAGTTCAGCACAACCTGCTTGTCCCGCTCGCTGGGGCAACCCGACTCGGCCGCTTGCACCAGTTTCTCTACGGCCTGCGGACACATTGATCAGGTTCGGGTTAGAAATGGGGAAAAGCTAGGAGTTTCGGCATGATTACAGAGAGCCAGTCAAAGGGTATGTACACTTATGAGGACAGGTGTATTGTGGAAGTATAGTGTACATCTGAGAACCTCGTCCTACAACAGCTCCCATGTACAAAAATCCTTAACACTGGAGTTCCTGAGTTCTTGAAATCCTGAGGACAACAGCCCCCCTTTTTTCTAACCCTTAAGGGGTCAGCAGGTAGCTATTCATATGCATAACGACTAGGGGGGCGAATCTCTCAGTGTCTGGCGATTCGATTCGATTCCGATTTTTGAGGTCACGATTCGATTCAGAATCGATTTTCAATTCAGAAACGATTTTCGATTAAGAACATAGAACATTTATTTAAAATGGATTCCCGGTTCGAATCCCCATCTGGGTGGAGTTTCCATGTTCTCCCCGTGTCTGTGTGGGTTTCCTCCGGGTTCTCCGGTTTCCTCCCACAATCCAAAAACATGGATCAAGTCAATTGAGTTCTCCAAATTGCCCCATATAGAGTGTGTGTGTGAGTGAGTATGTGCCCAGCGATGGATTGGCGTCCTGTCCTGGGTCTATCTGCCCAGCGCCCAACCATGTTTTTGGACTGTGGGAGGAAACCGGAGAACCCGGAGGAAACCCACGCAGACACGGGGAGATGGAAACTCCACCCAGATTGGGATTCGAACCGGAAATCCCTAGCGCTGAGAGGAAAACATGCTAGCACTAAGCCACCGTGCCGCCCAGGAAGGGAGTCGTTAAATTGAATTAATTAAAACAGATAAAGTGTCTATCAAGTTCTAAATAACTGTATTAACAACTAAAAGAAGGGCTGACATTCCCTGCTGAGGTTTTGGCTTTGAGTGTTGATAAAGTGAGAAGAAGGCAGCCTTGAAAAGGAAGCAGAAAGCTGGAGTCAGGAAGGGCAACACACATTGTGCTTTCCTGTGCCCGCATGGCACGGGTACTTCACATTCCCCCAAACAACCTCTGCTGCACTAAACCGAAGACAACGGGAACCAAAACATGGCTTTATCAGCCGAACTCACAGCTTTTACATGAAAATGCAGCCAAGGTCCTTACCTTATAACATAGGGTTGCCAGATTGGAAGGCGACTCCTCTCTCACAGCACGTATCTCTGCTGCCGGCACAAGGGCAAAAACATCCTGCACCGAGGTGGACGTGTCGGCCCAAAACTGGTCCCAGAATGCATCGTCTGTAGCTTCGACAGGCTGCGAGGACAGGAGATCGGAAAAATGAGGAAACGTCTGATGACTTTTTATTACTTTCCTTTTGGAGTACAGGTTCATTATTATAGTTGTAGAGAGTACTAATTAAAATTATTGAGGTTTGGTGTTTCTAGGTTAATGTTTCATACATTTAGTCATTTTAAGCCATTTTTTTATAATGGGTTTGAATGGGAGGAAAATTCTTAATGTAAGATTGATTATATAAGGAATAATAAGGAATAATGATTATAATAAAAAAGGTATTTCCATTTGGAGTACAGATTTACTAGTACAGTAGTAAAAAGTAATAATTAAGGTTATTGAATGAGTGAGGTTTGGTTTTTCTAGGTTAATTTTTCATACATTTAGTCATTTTAAGCCATTTTTTATAATGGGTTTGAATGGGAGGAAAATGCTTAATGTAAGATTTATTATTTTTCTTTTGGGGTACAGGTTCATAATAACAGTAGTAGAAACTACTAGCGAAAAGTATTAAATGAGTAAAGTTTGGTGTTCCTTGGTTGATGTTTTCATACATTAAACCATGTTATGCCATTTCCTTATAATGGGTTTGAATGGGAGGAAAAATGCTTAATGTGAAATATATTACTTTCATTTTGGAGTACAGAATCATAATAATAGTAGTAGGGAGTACTAGTAAAATGTATTAAATGAGTAAAGTTTGGTCTCTGTAGGTTGAAGTTTTCACACATTGAGCCAATTCATTATAATGGGTTTGAATGGGAGGAATATTGATTATCATAAAAAAGGCATTTCCATTTGGAGTACAGATTTACTAGTACAGTAGTAAAGAGCAATAATGAAGATTATTGAATGAGTGAGGTTTGGTTTTTCTAGGTAAATTTTTCATACATTTAGTCATTTTAAGCCATTTTTTTATAATGGGTTTGAATGGGAGGGAAATGCTTAATGTAAGATTTATTATTTTTCTTTTGGAATACAGGTTCATAATAACAGTAGTAGAAAGTACTAGAGAAAAGTATTAAATGAGTAAAGTTTGGTGTTCCTTGGTTGATCTTTTCATACATTAAACTATGCCATTTCCTTATAATTGGTTTGAGTGGGAGGAAAAAGGCTAAATGTGAAATTTGTTACTTTCATTTTGGAGTACAGGTCCATAATAATAGTGGTAGAGTGTACTAACCAAGAGTAATGAATCAGTAAAGTTTGGTCTTTCTAGGTTGATGTTTTCATACATTGAGCCAATTCCTTATAAAAGGGTTTGAATAGGAGGAATAAGACTTAATGTGAAATATATTACTTTCCTTTTGTAGTACAGGTTCATAATTATAGTAGTAGAGAGTACTTATGAAGCATAATTAATGAGTAAAGTTTGGTATTTCTAGGTTGATGTTTTCTACATTAAGTCAGGTTAAGCCAATTTCCTTATAATGGGTTTGAATGAGAGGAAAAAGGCTTAATGTGAAATTTATTACTTTCATTTTGGAGTACAGGTCCATAATAATAGTAGTAGAGAGTACTAACCAAGAGTAATGAATCAGTAAAGTTTGGTCTTTCTAGGTAAAAGTTTTCATACATTAAGCCAATTCTTATAATGGTTTTGAATGGAAGGAACATTGTACATCATAAAAATGTATTTCCATTTGAAGTACAGATTTACTATTGCAGTAGTAAAGAGTAATCATGAAGATTAATGAACGAGTGTTTCCAGGTTGATGTTTTAAACATTGCTTAATGTTAATCCATTTTTATAATGGGTTTGAATGGGAGGAAAATGCTTAATGTAAGATTTATTACTTTCATTTTGGAGTACAGGTCCATAATAATAATAGTAGAGAGTACTAACGAAGAGTAACGAATCAGTAAAGTTTGGTCTTTCTAGGTTGATGTGTTCATACATTAAGCCAATACCTTATAATGAGTTTAAATGGAAGTAATAATGTTCATCGTTAAAAATGTATTTCCTTCTGGAGTACAGGTTCATAAATTTAATAGTAGAGAGTACTAATGATGTTGCTGATCTGAATACATTAAGCATTGATAATCCAATTTCTTATAATGGGTTTGAACGGGAGGAATAAGGCTTAATGTAAAATATATTACTTTCCTATTGGAGTAATGATTCATAATTATAATAGTAAGTGAGTACTAATGAAGAGTAATACATGAGTAAAGGTTCTACCAAACCACAGCATTGTTCTATTAATAGTGAAAAAAGCACTTGAGGCAAAAAAAAAAAAAAAAAAAAAAAAAACTTCCAGGGGTTACAGTTAAGATAAGCACGTCATGTGTGAAGTGTAGATCTCGCGTTAGAACCAACTGCATTCAAAACAACGGGTATAATATATATTAAAAATTATATTATATTTATAGTAGGCAGCACATTGGCTTGGTGGTTAGCATGTTCGCCTCTCAGCGCTAGGGATTGCCGGTTCGAATCCCCATCTGGGTGGAGTTTCCATGTTCTCCCCGTGTCCGTGTGGGTTTCCTCCGGGTTCTCCAGTTTCCTCCCACAGTCCAAAAACATGGATCAAGTCAACTGAATTCTCAAAAATTGCCCCATATAGAGTGTGTCTGTGTGAGTGAGTGTGTGCCCAGCGATGGATTGGCGCCCTGTCCTGGGTCTATCTCCCCAGCGCCCGAGACGTTCTCCCCTGGATGGTCATGGGGAACCCCACCGCGACCCTAATAGAGGATAAAGCGGGAGATAATGAATGAATTAATTAATTAATATATTTATAGTACAGAAATAGGGTCTCGGTGTCAGTTGAAAGCATTTAAGAAAACAAATAAATGAAATAAAAATAAAACGAAATAAATATAAATCATAAATATAGGTCTGTTTTGAGCAGAAGATCGAGTCTGAATGTAAAAAAACAATTTAATATTAAGGTAAACGGATGGCGTGGCCGCCTTCTTAGAAATAAGCAGTCGACATTATACTGCAGGTGTTATAATGATATAAAATATGTTAAGTTTGAAATAAAAAGGCTGAAGTTGGTGGGCGGCCGGTCAAAAAAAAATAATAATAAAAAAAAAAAAAAAAAAAAAAAAAAAAAACTTCCAGAGGTTACAGTTAAGATAAACACGTCACGCTTGAAGTGTGGATCTCGCGTTAGTACCAACTGCATTCAAAACAACGGGTATAATATATAATTATACATTATATTATATGATATTTATAGTATATACATATACACTATGAATACTAAACAGAAATAGGGTCTCGGTGTCAGTTGAAAGCATTTAAGGAATAAAATACAAAATCTAAATAAATAAATATAAGGCATAAATAAAGGTCTGTTTTGAGCATAATATCGATTCTAAATATAAAAAACAATGTAATATTAAGGTAAACAGATGGCGTGGCGACTGCTTAGAAATAAGCAGTCGACATTATACTGCAGGTGCGACGCTGATTTGAATCGCATGTGTTATAATGATAGAAAATATGTTAAGTTTGAAATAAAAGGCTGAAGTTGGTGGGCGGCCGGTAAAAAAAATAATTCATTAATTAAATTAAATTAAAAAAAAAAAAAAAAAAAAAAAAAAAAAAAAAAAAAAAACTTCCAGGGGTTACAGTTAAGATAAACACGTCACGCGTGAAGTGTGGATCTCGCGTTAGTACCAACTGCATTCAAAACAACGGGTATAATATATAATTCTACATTATATTATATGATATTTATAGTATATACATACACACTATAAATACTAAACAGAAATAGGGTCTCGGTGTCAGTTGAAAGCATTTAAGAAAACGAATATAAGGCATAAATATAGGTGTTATGAGCAGAAAATCGAGTCTGAATATAAAAAAACAATGTGATATTAAGGTAAACAGATGGCGTGGCGCCTTCTTAGAAATAAGCAGTCGACATTATACTGCAGGTGCGACGCTGATTTGAATCGCATGTGTTATAATGATGGAAAATATGTTAAGTTTGAAATAAAAGGCTGAAGTTGGTGGGCGGCCGGTCAAATGTGGAGGTTTATTATGCTCTTAGAATTAGATTTGCGCGTCTGTCCTGCGCGACGGTGCGGCGCTCCAGCTGGAAGGCTTTGCGCGCTCCTGCGGCGCCGCACATCCCGAAACACGCGCACTAACCTGCGTCTTGGTGGTCAGCTGGATCACGGCTTTGCGGAATTTCAGCTTGGAGTCGGTGTTGCCCATTTTGTCCGTGGATCGTCACGCCAGCGCGGATCGAGCCTAATCCCCCCGTCCCTCCGCCTCCCGCGCCGTGTGTCACCGACGGGGGCCGAACCCAAGCTTCCGCCTTCCGAGCGCAGTTGCCATGGCTGCGTCCCGAATCACCCTCCCGCACCGCGGAAAGTCCACTATGCGGAGCCGCCAAGCCCGTCTTTCCCACCCAGGAGCCGTGGGTTATTCCAGATGCGGGATCTTCCTTCTAGAGCGAGATTAATTTAGGATTACGCAATTAATCCAGCCCCTAATGCACTTGAGCTCGACACATCTATGCAACAAGCCTCCATGCAAAGGCAGGTACATCTCTGAGCCTGAGAACACGGGTATGAAGAGCAGTCAGAGGAGGTACTGTGATATTGGATTCAAACACAGAAAAATGGCATGCAGGATCCTAAACAGATTATTCTCAAGTCTGCATTAATCTGGTAATCTGAAATGTGGTAATATTTCTGTGACTAACATTGTAGCCTGGAACAAAATCAATCAGAGCAGCTGCATATAGGTATACATCGCATTTCATCTCTTTATAATAATAATAATACCATCCATCCATTATCTTCCGCTTTATCCTGTACTGGGTCCCCATGTTCATCCAAGGGGAGAACGTTCCGGGCGCTGGGCGGATACACCCAGGACAGGGCGCCAATCTATCCCTGGGCACAGACTTACTCACACAGACATACTCTATATTCAGAGAGAGGAGAATTCAATTGACCTTGAGCCATGTTTTTGGACTGTGGGAGGAAACCGGAGAACCCGGAGGAAACCCACGCGGACATGGGGAGAACATGGAACCCAGATTGGGATTCAAACTACGAATCCCTAGTGCTGAGAGGAGAACGTGCTAACCACTAAGCCACCGTGCTGCCCCTTATAATCCATCCATACTAGGGTCGCGGTGGTGGGGGGGGGTTCCCCATGCCCATCCAGGGGAGAACATCTCGGGCGCTGGGCAGATACACCCAGGACAGGACGCCAAGCTATCACTGGGCGCACACTCACTCACCCACACAAACACACTATATATGGGGCAATTTGGAGAATTCAGTTGACCTTGAGCCATGTTTTTGGACTGTGGGAGGAAACCGGAGAACTCGGAGGAAACCCACGGGGACACGGGGAGAACATGGGCACTCCACCCAGATTGGGATTCGAACTGGGAATCCCCAGTGCTGAGAGGAGAACATGCTAACCACTAAGCCATCTCTTTATAATAATAATAATACATTTTATTTATATAGCGCTTTTAGGGACCTCAAAGACAAAGGTCATGGGAGAACATTTTAGGCGCTGGGCAGATACACCCAGGACCATCCACATGGAAACTCCACCCAGATGGGGATTCGAACCGGGAATCCCTAGCGCTGAGAGGCGAACGTGCTAACCACTAAGCCACCGTACCGACGATGGGGCAATTTAAAGCAGCAAATTCACTTTAAATCAATGTTTTTGAACTGGAAACCCATGAGAAATCCCTTTCAGATCAGGATTGGAACCTTGGTCATCATGTCATTCTCTTACAATCATCGTTTTAATTTCTTTAACTGATATTAGAGAACACGGTTATGAAGAACAGAGGTACTGTGATCTTAGAGTAAAACACAGAAAATGGCATGCAGGATCCTAAACAGATTATTCTCAAGTCTGCATTAATCTGGTAATCTGAAATGTGGTAATATTTTTGTGACTAACATTGTAGCCTGAATCAGAATCAATCAGAGCTGCAGCATATAGGTTTACATCTCATTTCATCTCTTTATAATAATAATAATACCATCCATCCATTATCTTCCGCTTTATCCTCTACTAGGGTCCCCATGTTCATCCAGGGGAGAACGTTCCGGACGCTGGGTGGATCCACCCAGGACAGGGCGCCAATCTATCGCTGGGCACAGACTTACTCACACACACACTCTATATTCAGAGAGAGGAGAATTCAATTGACCTTGAGCCATGTTTTAGGACTGTGGGAGGAAACCGGAGAACCCGGAGGAAACCCACGTGGACATGGGGAGAACATGGAACCCAGATTGGGATTCGAAACGGGAATCCCTAGTGCTGAGAGGAGAATGTGCTAACCACTAAGCCACCGTGCTGCTCCTTATAATCCATCCATCCATTATCTTCCGCTTTATCCTCTACTAGGGTCGCGGTGGTGGGGGGGGTTCCCCATGCCCATCCAGGGGAGAACATCTCGGGCGCTGGGCAGATACACCCAGGACAGGACGCCAAGCTATCACTGGGCGCACACTCACTCACCCACACAGACACACTCTATATGGGGCAATTTGGAGAATTCAGTTGACCTTGAGCCATGTTTTTGGACTGTGGGAGGAAACACCACGCGGACATGGGGAGAACGTGGAACCCAGATTGGGATTCGAACCAGGAATCCCTAGTGCTGAGAAGAGAACATGCCAACCACTTAGCCACCATGCTGCCCCTTATAATCCATACATCCATTATCTTCCGCTTTATCCTCTACTAGGGTCGCGGTGGTGGGGGGGGGGGGGGGGGGGGTTCCCCATGCCCATCCAGGGGAGAACGTCTTGGGTTTTGGGCAGATACACCCAGGACAGGACGCCAAGCTATCACTGGGCGCACACTCACACACACACACAAACACACTCACACACACAAACACACACAATTTGGAGAATTCAGTTGACCTTGATCCATGTTTTTGGACTGTGGGAGGAAACCGGAGAACTCGGAGGAAACCCACGCGGACACGGGGAGAACATGGGCACTCCACCCAGATTGGGATTCGAACCGGGAATCCCCAGCGCTGAGAGGAGAACGTGCTAACCACTAAGCCACCGTGTCGCCCCATCTCTTTATAATAATAATAATACATTTTATTTATATAGCGCTTTTAGGGACCTCAAAGACAAAGATCATGGGAGAACGTTTTAAGCGCTGGGCAGATACACCCAGGACAGGGCGCCAATCCATCGCTGGGCAGATGGAATCTCACTCCCATGAACACATAGACACACTAGACGGGAGTAATTTAGAGCACAATCCATATTTATGCAAGATACTCATTCATACATTATCTTCCGCTTTATCCTCTATTAGGGTCGCGGTGGGGTTCCCCATGCCCATCCAAAGGGAGAACATCTCGGGCGCTGGGCAGACAGACCCAGGACAGGGCGCCAATCCATCGCTGGGCACACATTCACTCACACAGACACACTCTATATGGGGCATTCATTCATTCATTATCTTCCGCTTTATCCTTTATTAGGGTCGCAGTGGGGTTCCCCATGCCCATCCAGGGGAGAACGTTTCGGGCGCTGGGCAGACAGACCCAGGACAGGGCGCCAATCTATCTCTGGGCACACACTCACTCACACAGACACATTCTATATGGGGCAATTTGGGGAACTCAATTGAATTGATCCATGTTTTTGGACTGTGGGAGGAAACCGGAGAACCCGGAGGAAACCCACGCAGACATGGGGAGAACATGGAAACTCCACCCAGATGGGGATTCGAACCAGGAATCCCTAGTGCTGAGAGGAGAATGTGCCAACCACTAAGCCACCGTGCCACCTCGGATCAAGTCAATTGAATTCTCCAAATTGCCCCATATAGAGTGTGTCTGTGTGAGTGAGTGTGTGTCCATTGATGGATTGGCGCCCTGTCCTGGGTCTATCTGCCCGAAACGTTCTCCCTTGGATGGGCATGGGGAACCCCACCGCGACCCTAATAGAGGATAAAGCGGGAGATAATGAAT
>JAFMOC010000323.1:327500-332500 GCA_019802505.1 Corydoras sp. C115 | reverse complement strand
TCTATTTCCTCCATTTGGGTGGTGGATTGTTTGGGTGGGGGTTTATTGCAGCAGTGCTGCTGGAGGTTCAGTTCTCCACCTCAGTCACACTGCTGGGATAGGACTAATGCACCCACGCAATACCCCCTGCTCTGTGGTGGTTCTATTGTGGTTCTGAGCATTAGAACAGAGTACACAGTATGTACTGTAGAACACAAACAGATGGATTACAGAATGGAATTGTAGTGGAACTGAGAAAATGGACACTAAGTGGAGCAAAAAAGTCCTCTTTGTGTTCGCGTAGGCTTTCTCAGGATTCCTCCCACAGTCCAAAAACATGGATTCAAGGTAAATTGAATGCTCTAAATTGCCCTGTGTGTTTGTGTTCCTGACTGACTGCGTGGCCAGCCATCATGACATTCTCTTTTGGAGGGGCATGGGGAGCTCCCTGCCGACCTAAAAAAAAGCTGGACAAGCTGGACATTATGAATGAAAATGACCCTTTTAATCATTCAATTCCATAATTCTGCAGGAGAATTGTCCAGCAAACAATTTCTAAAGACTAAATGACGCACGGTGGCTTAGTGGTTAGCACGTTCACCTCTCAGCGCTAGGGGTTCCCGGTTCGAATCCCCATCTGGGTGGAGTTTCCATGTTCTCCCCGTGTCTGCGTGGGTTTCCTCCGGGTTCTCCGGTTTCCTCCCACAGTCCAAAAACATGGATCAAGTCAATTGAATTCTCAAAAATTGCCCCATATAGAGTGTGTCTGTGTGAGTGCGTGAGTGAGTGTATGCCCAGCGATGGATTGGCGCTCTGTCCTGGGTCTATCTGCCCAACGCCCGAGACGTTCTCCCCTGGATGGGCATGGGGAACCCCACCGCGACCCTAATAGAGGATAAAGCGGGAGATAATGAATGAATAAATGACACACTCATTTGCAGGTTGTTAGGGGTTTGTCTTTTAGACACACACACACACTTTGAGGAACTCTGTGCAAAGCCAAATGCCCTCTTTGTTCATTCATTACCCGCTTTATCGTCTAGTAGGGTCGCGGTGGGGTTCCCCATGCCCATCCAGGGGAGAACGTCTCGGGCGCTGGGCAGATACACCCAGGACAGGGCGCCAATCCATCGCTGGGCACACACTCACTCACACATACACACACTCTATATGGGGCAATTTGGAGAATTCAATTGACTTGATCCATGTTTTTGGACTGTGGGAGGAAACCGGAGAACCCGGAGGAAACCAACGCAGACACGGGGAGAACATGGAAACTCCACCCAGATGGGGATTCGAACCGGGAATCCCTAGTGCTGAGAGGCGAACGTGCTAACCACTAAGCCACCTGCCCTCTTTGTTTATTTTCATAATTAATTTCTCCACCAGTCAGACTACCTCCTCCCCGGTCATGATGCCAATCATGAAATTATGAAAGATAAAGTCACAAGATGGCTACCTGTCTTGCTGTTAGGCTCCTGACTCCTCCTGCTGTTGTAGTAAATGGTCTGATGTTGATGTAATTAAGTCCTTGGTTTAATTAAATTCGTAGTAACAGGGGTGCGCCAGAAATTGTCTGGATATTATAAATGTCTGGTTACGGAGAGTTTAAATGGACCAGATGACAGAGATGGAGGACGTGATCAGTGCATCATCCATCCATCCATCCATTATCTTCCGTTTTATCCTCTATTAGGGTCGCGGGTGGGGGTTCCCCATGCCCATCCAGGGGAGAACAGGACAGGACACTTTGTCTATCGCTGGTCATATACTCACTCACTCACTCACACAGACACACTCTATATGGGGCAATTTGGAGAACTTAATTGACCATGTTTTTTTGCACTGTGGGAGGAAACCGAAGAACCCGGAGGAAACCCACGCGGACACGGGGAGAACATGGAAACTCCACCCAGATTGGGATTTGAACCAGGAATCCCTAGCGCTGAGAGGAGAACATGCCAACCACTAAGCCACAGTGCCGCCCAGACACATTCTATATGGGGCAATTTGGAGAACTCAATTGACCATGTTTTTGGACTGTGGGAGGAACCTGGTGGAAACCCACGCAGACACGGGGAGAACATGGAAACTCCACCCAGATTGGGATTCGAACCTGGAATGCCTAGCGCTGAGAGGAGAACATGCCAACCACTGAGCCACCGCGCCGCCATATTCATTCATTATCTTCCGCTTTATCCTCTATTAGGGTCGCGGGTGGGGGTTCCCCATGCCCATCCAGGAGAGAACATTGCGGGCGTTCGGCAGATACACCCAGGACAGGACGCCAATCCATCGCTGGGCACACACTCACTCACACAGACACACTCTATATGGGGCAATTTGGAGAACTCAATTGACTTGATCCATGTTTTTGGACTGTGGGAGGAAACCCACACGGACACGAGGAGAACATGGAACCTCCAACCAGATTGGGATTTGAACCGGGAATCCCTAGTGCTGAGAGGAGAACATGCCAACCACTAAGCCACAGTGCCGTCCTCAGTGCATCATATACTGTTTATATTTTGTGAAATGAAAAGACATCATGAGAGAGGCCTTCTTCAGCTTTTTACTGCCAAATCCAGACAGACTCTTGTTTCGTCTTTGTAGAAAAAGGCAGCGTGCGCAGGGAGAAGATGAGGACGCTCAGCTGATGCCTCAGAACAAAAGATCAAGCACAACACCCCATGGTTTTGAGAGAAACAAAGAGACCTGGGAATCTGAGGTAACAAACACACACACACACACACACACACACACACACACCTAATGCTTTCTGAATCCTTTACAGATGCTCAGTAAGTACCGTATTTTCCGGACCATAAGGCGCAGTCTGAATTACGGACTCTATTTCTGTATTTGCCCCACGTATAAGGCGCACCGTACTATAAGGCGCAGTCTGAATTACGGACTCTATTTCTGTATTTGCCCCACGTATAAGGCGCACCGTACTATAAGGCGCAGTCTGAATTACGGGGTCTATTTCTGTATTTGCCCCACGTATAAGGCGCACCGTACTATAAGGCGCAGTCTGAATTACGGACTCTATTTCTGTATTTGCCCCACGTATAAGGCGCACGTACACCCCCACGTATAAGGCGCACTATAAGGCGCAGTCTGAATTACGGACTCTATTTCTGTATTTGCCCCACGTATAAGGCGCACCGTACTATAAGGCGCAGTCTGAATTACGGACTCTATTTCTGTATTTGCCCCACGTATAAGGCGCACCGTACTATAAGGCGCAGTCTGAATTACGGACTCTATTTCTGTATTTGCCCCACGTATAAGGCGCACCGTACTATAAGGCGCAGGCTGAATTACGGGGTCTATAAGGCGCAGGCTGAATTACTATTTCTGTATTTGCCCCACGTATAAGGCGCACCGTACTATAAGGCGCAGACTGAATTACGGGGTCTATTTCTGTATTTGCCCCACGTATAAGGCGCACCGTACTATAAGGCGCAGACTGAATTACGGGGTCTATTTCTGTATTTGCCCCACGTGTAAGGCGCACCGTACTATAAGGCGCAGGCTGAATTACGGGGTCTATTTCTGTATTTGCCCCACGTATAAGGCGCACCGTACTATAAGGCGCAGACTGAATTACGGGGTCTATTTCTGTATTTGCCCCATGTATAAGGCGCACCGTACTATAAGGCGCAGGCTGAATTATGGGGTCTATTTCTGTATTTGACCCACGTATAAGGCGCACCGTACTATAAGGCGCAGGCTGAATTACGGGGTCTATTTCTGTATTTGCCCCATGTATAAGGCGCACCGTACTATAAGGCGCAGTCTGAATTACGGGGTCTATTTCTGTATTTGCCCCATGTATAAGGCGCACCGTACTATAAGGCGCAGTCTGAATTAGGGACTCTATTTCTGTACGGTACTTATTCTGTACGGCAGCGTATTATAAGGCACTCGCTAAAACATACGATCTACAAGAAAAGTAAAGGATGCAAAACGCTGATTTATAATTGAAGTTTATTCTAGGGGTGTCTTCAATTAAGGATTTTCATAGTCGAATCTGATTCGTCAGATTTTCCATATAGTCGACTGATAGTCGAATCAGTCAAAATTTCACCACAAGATGGCGCTATAAGCGTGGTTTTTAAAAAAGATTAATACCAGCAGCAGGAGAACATGCCAACCACTAAGCCACCGTGCCGCCCTGTTTCTCTACATAATTAAAAAAAAAAATTAATAATCTGCCGCATTAATACTAATGTGAAACAACCGAGGTGTATGTTATTGTCATTAATGTCATAAATTTAATTTAATTTATATAATTATAAATTAATTATTAAATAGTTGTATTAGGGCGGCACGGTGGCTTAGTGGTTGGCATGTTCTCCTCTCAGCACTAGGGATTCCCGGTTCGAATCCTCATCTGGATGGAGTTTCCATGTTCTCCCCGTGTCCACGTGAGTTTCCTCCGGGTTCTCCGGTTTCCTCCCACAGTCCATAAAACATGGATCAAGTCAATTGAATTCTCCAAATTGCCCCATATAGAGTGTGTCTGTGTGAGGGAGTGTGTGCCCAGCGATGGATTGGCGTCCTGTCCTGGGTGTATCTGTCCAGCGCCCCAAACGTTCTCCCCTGGATGGGCATGGGGAACCCCCCCACGACCCTAATAGAGGATAAAGCAGAAGATAATGGATGGTTAGTTCATTCATTCATTCATTATCTCCCGCTTTATCCTCTATTAGGGTCGCGGTGGGGTTCCCCATGCCCATCCGGGGGAGAACGTTTCGGGCGCTGGACAGATACACCCAGGACATTATTATAACGCTTCCCTTTTTAAAAATTTTTTTAAACCAAACCCCCCCCCCCCTCCCCCCAGTCCTCCAGCAGCGACAGCAGCGGGGTGGGCAGTCCGGAGCACGGCGCCGGGAGCAGCAGCAGCAGCAGCTCCAGCAGCCAGTGTGGAACCGAAAGCCTCCGGCCCTGCAGTCCCCTCGGCTCCTTGGACCAGTCCGGCCCCGCGGCCCTCGGCTCATACCAAAACATCA
>JAFMOC010000323.1:295000-322500 GCA_019802505.1 Corydoras sp. C115 | reverse complement strand
GAGAATTCAATTGACCTTGATCTATGTTTTTGGACTGTGGGAAGAAACCGGAGAACCCGGAGGAAACCCACACGGACACAGGGAGAACATGGAAACTCCACCCAGATTGGGATTCCAACTGGGAATCCCTAATGCTGAGAGGAGAACATGCCAACCACTAAGCCCCTGTCCCATATATATATTCATTCATTCATTATCTCCCGCTTTATCCCTCTATTAGGGTCGCGGTGGGGTTCCCCATGCCCATCCAGCGGAGAACGTCTCGGGCGCTGGGCAGATACACCCAGGACAGGGCGCCAATCCATATATATATATATATATATATATATATATATATATATATATACAGTGATAGATTGGTGTCCTGTCCTGGGTGTATCTGCCCAGCGCCCGAAACGTTCTCCCCTGGACGGGCATGGGGAACCCCCCCCCACACACTTACGACCCTAGTAGAGGATAAAGAGGAAGATAATGGATGGATGGAGATATATCTATATAATCAAATGTTTGTGTTTTGAGAGGTTTCTTAAAGATACCGGAGAACCCGGAGGAAACCCACGTGGACACGTGGAGAACATGGAAACTCCACCCAGATTGGGATTCGAACCGGGAATCCCCAGCACTGAGAGGAAAAGTTTTTTAACCACTAAGCCACCGTGCCGCCCAATTACAGTAACCGAGCCGGGATAGGATGAGTAGCATGTTCAGTTAAGAAAGGTCTGATCTTCTTGATGTTCCACAGAAGGAACCGGCAGGACGGGACAGGTTTCAGTGACCCGAAGGAAGATTGTCAAGAATTCGTCCACCCGTACCTCCAATACACACAACTCCTGTAGAACATCGCATGCAGAACTTTATTTACACAACCAGAAACCAATTCCTCTCATGTGCTGGCTGTGAGAGAATGCTGGGTCCACTGTGGTGTTCCGTCGCTCTCGTCCTGTGCCAGACGGGGCTGTTCGGGCAGCTGCTGGCTGGACCGAGCCTCCAGTAAAGCTGGCATGAACCATGTGGCGTTCTCCGTCTCCAGCCAAGACTAACATCTGTTCTGGTGCGCCACTGGAGAGGAGACAAAGCCAGTCGAGCTCTTCCTCCAAGTACTAAAGTTAATGACTGACCACTCCTGTCATTAGAGCCTTATTGCCTAAGTAGCACTCCATCCATAAAGGACTGCAGTGTGCTGGCGTGGCAGCCCCAGCGCATTAGTGCGATATGTTTGGGGAACGGCCCATGAATAAATAAAATCCTTAAGACTTTTGAGGAATACGCGCATCGAAACGGCAACGGACCGTCGATGGCCGTGTTTTGGGCGTAGATAAGCCTGATCAGGAATTACGTATGAAGCATTACAGATTCATCAGAACCCGCGCCGCTCTTCGGTGCGCTACGGCGGTTATTGATTTGGGTCGGATCTCGTTGAAATCTGGGTTTCGTGCTCGGTTTCGCTCAAACGGCCGGCTTAAGATTTCAATTCGAATCTCCTCCGTCGTCGTTCAGGGCTTTATACTCAGAGACAATGGCAGGAGCTCGGATGAGGGCCAACTTCAATCTTCTGCATGGAAACTGATTTATTTATATTATATGAGCAGAAAATGGACGCCATATCTGTGTGTGTGCATGTTCCAAAATGATCATCTATAACCATCTCCACATTACATAGTATTATTGTCATATATATATATATATATATATATATATATATATATATATATATTATATATATATATATATATATATATATATATATATACCTATGCCCACTGAGGGGAGAACGTTTCGGGCGCTGGGCAGATACACCAAGGACAGGGCGCCAATCTATCACTGGACACACACTCACTCACACAAACACACTCTATATGGGGCAATTTGGAGAATTCAATTGACCTTGATCCATGTTTTTGGACTGTGGGAGGAAACCCATGCAGACACTGGGAGAACATGAAAACTCCACCCGGGCTGGGATTCGAACCGGGAATCCCTAAAGCTGAGAGGAGAACATGCTAACCACAAGCCACCGTGCCGCCCTAAACAAGGATCCATCCATCCATTATCTTCCGCTTTATCCTCTAGTAGGGTCGCTGGTGGGGTTTCCCATGCCCATCCAGGGGAGAACGTTTCGGGCGCAGGGCAGATACACCCAGGACAGGGCGCCAATCTATCACTGGGCACACACTCAATCACACAGACACACTCTATATGGGGCAATTTGGAGAACTCAATTGACTTGATCCATGTTTTTGGACTGTGGGAGGAAACCGGAGAACGCGGAGGAAACCCACGCGGACGCGGGGAGAACATGGAAACTCCACCCGGGTTGGGATTCGAACCGGGAATCCCATGCCCATCCAGGGGAGGACGTTTCGGGCGCTGGGCAGATAGACCCAGGACAGGACACCAATCTATCACTGGACACACACTCACTCACTCACACAGACACACTCTATATGGGGCAATTTGGAGAACTCAATTGACTTGATCCATGTTTTTGGACTGTGGGAGGAAACCGGAAAATCAGGAATCCCTAGAACATATATATTGGGATATATATATATATATATATATATATATATATATATACAGACACATATATATATTGATATATATATATATATATATATATATAGACACCTATATTTACATATAAACATGCAACTACTCTATACTCATACATACTCTACATGCAACAACAATAAGGTGCTGGATAGTTAAATACAATGGAGTTCTCAAGGTTCTCCCCCCCCGCTCCTCCACCCCCTCAAACAGCAACGATACAAAAACCCTGAGCGCCTTTCAAAGCCGCAGCTTGTTTCTTCAGCTTCGTGTCATAAAAACAAAAGAACTGCGCGGCGGCGGAAAAAAAAAGCACCGCGTTACGGCCCCGGCCGGAGGATCTGTGTCGTTCTGTCCCCACCAAGGGCATTTATCCGGAGCTGAAAGCCAGACGTGTGGAGAGATTGTTAAGAGCCCCGCGCAGCCATTAACCAACGTGATAGATGTATTTAATATAGGCTTCACACCACTTGCTTCCGCTGCCGTTGCGTGATGTTTTCATTAAATCCATGCTTTTATGATGTTGCCCCCACCTTTTCCTCCAACACCTCCCATGTCCACCTCCCACCCCACCCCCCTCCAGGAGCGGCGACGACTCTCAGACTCCAAAACCCGAGGAAGCCGCAGATTCTATTAACAGTAAAGTTTAATGGTACGTTCTATGTGCAACATGTCTACTCATTGGAAAAGCTCGGCGCGGACATAAAGCATGCTGCCCTTGGCGGGAATATTCGCCGTTTCCATTAGAGAGATCCATCACTTTTAGGAGGACGGGGGAAAGTACCAGGCTCGGTGGGCCGGACATGTCTTCCCGTGGATTTCTTGGGCGTGGGATGCCACCGTGCCGTGCATCCGGAGCCTATGTTTTATTCATTTGGAGATGAGCCTCAGCTATTGATGGCATTGGCAACTCAAAGGTTCAATTAGGATAATATGGAAGTGCGAGTGATTATGAGCGGCC
The DNA here is from genome assembly GCA_019802505.1 of Corydoras sp. C115. Classification (NCBI taxonomy): domain Eukaryota; kingdom Metazoa; phylum Chordata; class Actinopteri; order Siluriformes; family Callichthyidae; genus Corydoras; species Corydoras sp. C115. The sequence continues at coordinate 318,989 of JAFMOC010000323.1, read as the reverse complement.
ATTTACATGAGAGGATATAGCTCTTCCTGACAGTTATTGTCCGGGTAAAACAAATTGCTCCTCGGCTGCCGTCGCCTCGGAGTGCTGATGCCAGCCGGAGCGTATGAGGTCGGGATGGAAGGGAGGACGCCGGGTACGGAACGTATTCAGAACAAACGGCTGGGACTGTTAGCTCTCTGAAGGCTCCATCCATCCGTTATTTTATGTTTGTATACAGTATACAGTACTAGGGGTCGGTGGAGCAGGGGGGTGGGGGTGGAGCTGGGGGCAGAATCACCCAGGAAAGGGCGCCGATCTATCGCTGGGCACACACTCACTCACACAGACACACAGAAGCAATTTTGGCTTATATAATTATATATATATATATATATATATATATATATATATATATATATATATATATATATATATATATATATATATATATTCGTTCATTCATTCATTCATTCATTATCTCCCACTTTATCCTCTATTAGGGTCGCGGTGGGGTTCCCTATGCCCATCCAGGGGAGAATGTATCGGGCGCTGGGCAGATACACCCAGGACAGGGCGCCAATCCATCGCTGGGCACACACTCACTCACACAGACACACTCTATAGGGGCAATTTTGAGAATTCAATTGACTTGATCCATGTTTTTGGACTGTGGGAGGAAACCGGAGAACCCGGAGGAAACCCACGCAGACACGGGGAGAACATGGAAACTCCACCCAGATGGGGATTCGAACCGGGAATCCCTAGCGCTGAGAGGCGAACGTGCCAACCACTAAGCCACCGTGCCGCCTATATATATATATATATATATATATATACCCTGTACTAGAATCGTGAGGGGGGTTCGGGCGCTGGGCAGATACACCCAGGACAGGGCGCCAATCTATCACTGGACACACACTCACTCACACAGACACACACAAACACATACTCTATATGAGGCAATTTCCATCCATCCATTATCTTCCACTTTATCCTCTATTAGGGTCGCGGGGGGGAGAGAAGATGGGAGAACGTTTGGGGCGCTGGACAGATACACCCAGAACAGGACGCTGATCTATGGCTGGGCACATATTCACTCACACACACTCACTGAGCGCTGAGAGGAGAACATGCCAAACACTTAACCACCATGCCACCCTGTGTAGCATCATCCATCCATCCATTGTCTTCCGCTTTATCCTCTACTAGGGTCGCGGTGGGGTTCCCCATGCCCATCCCGTGGAGAACATTTCGGGTGCTGGGCAGATACACTCAGAACAGGGCGCTGATCTACGGCTGGGCACACACTCACTCACACAGACACACTCTATATGGGGCAATTTGGAGTTGACCTTAATCCATGTTTTTGGACTGTGGGAGGAAACCGGAGAACCCAGAGGAAACCCACGGCGACATGGGGAGAACATGGAAACTCCACCCAGATTGCGATTCAAACTGGGAATCCCTAGCGCTGAGAGGAGAACATGCCAACCACTAAGCCACAGGACAATTTAGAGCAAGAAATTGACTAGAATCCATGTTTTTAGATTGTGGGATAGCGGAGAACCCAGATGAGACGTGCGTGGACACGGGGAGAACATGGGAACGCCACCCAGATTGGGATTCGAACCTGGATCGCCATCGCTGAGAGGCGGATGGGTGTAATTAAAATGAAATGGGGTAAAAATGGGGTTCTTGAAGCAACACACACACAAATAATACTATTTGTTGTCTCTACGTGCTTTACAGTGTTGGACGACAGTCTGTAAGTCCATCTATACAGTAAGAAGAACCATAACATGCACATTTAACGTAGAACCATCGAGGCATATACAGTGAAATGGACAGTGAGGATATCCAGTATCTTCCACTTGTCCAGGGTTCGGGTCGCGAGGGCAGCAACCGAAGTAGGGAGACCCAGACCTCCCTCGCCCCAGCCACCTCCACCAGCTCGACTGGGGGAACCCTGAGGCGTTCCCAGACCAGCTGAGAGATATAATCCCTCCAGTGTCCTGGGTCTTCCCTGGGTTCTCCTCCCAGCTGGACTTGCCTGGAACACCTCCCTAGGAAGGCGGCCAGGAGGCATCCTGACCAGATACCCCAACCACCTCAACTGGTTCCTTTCGATGTGGAGGAGTAGCGGCTCCACTCCGAGTCTCTCCCGGATGACCGAGCTTCTCACCCCGTCTCTAAGGGAGACCCCGGACACCCTGAGGAGAGAACCCATTTCGACCGCTTGTATTGGCGTGACCATAGCTGAGGGTTGGAACGTCGATCGACGGGTAAATCGAGAGCCTTGCCTTATGGCTCAGCTCCTTCTTTACCACAACAGACCGGTATAGGGTTCTGCATCACTGCTGACCCCGCCCCCGTCCGTCTGTCAATCTCAGGTTCCATCTTACCATCACTCATGAAGACCCCGAGATACTTAAACTCCTCAACTTGACCCCGAGATACTTCCCTGAGATCCCTTGAGATACCCCCGAGATCCTCCACTTGAGGCAAGGTCTGATCCCTGTGGGTATAGATGTAGTGTTTTCTTGCGTGGTGTAAAACAAAAGGAGGTGCACACCAACACTAAAAAACCCAAATGAGACCACGAACAGGGCAATTCATCTGAATAAAAATAGAACCTCGTGTTCCGTACCAACAACCTGGTGACCTTTTCCAGTCAGCAGTGGAGGAAGTATCACTTTGTGGCCCTGCTTTGCTGATTCAGGACCTGAGCCGACTGCAGGCCAATTAAAAACAGCAGCAGGGTGTAGCATCATCCATCTATCCATTATCCTCCGCTTTATCCTCTACTAGGGTTGCGGGGGGAGAAGGGGGGTTCCCCATGCCCATCCAGGGGAGAATGTTTCGGGCGCTGGACAGGGCACCAATCTATCACTGGAACACACTCACTCACACAGACACACTCTATATGGGGCAATTTGGAGAACCCAATTGACCTTGATGCATGTTTTTGGACTGTGGGAGGAAACCGGAGAACCTGGAGGAAACCCATGCGGACACGGGGAGAACATAGGAAACTTCACCCAGATCGGGGTTCGAACTGGTGATCCCTAGTGCTGAGAGGAGAACATGCCAACCACTAAACCACCATGCCACCCCGTGTAGCATCATCCATCCAATATCTTCTGCTTTATCTAATATTAGGGTCGCGGTGGGGTTCCCCATGCCCATCCAGGGGAGAACGTTTTGAGCGCTGGGCAGATACATCCAGGACAGGGCGCCAATCTATCACTGGACACACACTCACTCACACAGACACACTCTATATGGGGCAATTTGGAGAACTCAATTGACCTTGATCCATGTTTTTGGACTATGGGAGGAAACCGTAGAACCTGGAGGAAACCCATGTGGACACGGGGAGAACATAAAAACTCCACCCAGATGGGGATTCGAACCGGGGATCCCTAGCGTTGAGAGGAGAACATGCCAAACACTAAGCCACCATGCCACCCCGTGTAGCATCATCTATCCAATATCTTCTGCTTTTATCTAATTTTAGGGTCGTCGCGTGGGGTTCCCCATGCCCATCCAGGGCTCCCTGAGAGAACGTTTCGGGCGCGCTGGGCAGATACACCCAGGACAGGACGCCAATCTATCACTGGGCCACACACTCACCTCACACACACAAACACACACTATATTGGGGCAATTTGGAGAACTCAAATGACCTTGATCCATGTTTTGGACTATGGGAGGAAACCGGAGAACCTGGAGGAAACCCACCGCGGACACGGGGAGAACATGGAAACTCACCCAGATTTGGAATTCGAACAAAAAAATACGGGGATCCCTAGCGCTGAGAGGAGAACATTGCCAACCACTAAACCACCATGCCACCCCGTGTAGCAGTTTCATCACTATCCATCCATTATCTTCCCCGCTTTATTAATCTATTTTCAACAGGGTCGCGGGGGGTGGGGGGGTTCCCCATGCCCATCCAGGGGAGAACGTTTCGGCCGCTGGGCAGATACACCCAGGACAGGACGCCAATCTATCACTGGACACACTCACTCACACAGATACACTGTATATGGGGCAATTTGGAGAACTCAACTGACCATGATCCATGTTTTTGGACTGTGGGAGGAAACCGGAGAACCTGGAGGAAACCCACACGGACACGGGGAGAACATGGAAACTCCACCCAGAATCCCCAGCACTGAGAGGAGAACATGCCAACCACTAAGCCACCGTGCCGCCCCAGTTAATATTAGTTCTGCAATCTAAAGTGAAACTCAATGCTGGTATTATTGCCCCGCTCGCTATTTATATAAAAACATGTCTCATTTGGTATGTTTTCCTTTGTTTTGTTCTATTTTAATTCCAGGGTTCCACTGAATGCGGAACAGGAGACACCCGTTACAATTTTAGTTTGGGTTGAGCCCCGTAATTCAAGCTGAGGGTAATATTAAAGCCACGGCATAGAGATATTTTTGGAAAATAAATGCTTGCTTGCACTTTTTTTTTTACAATGAAACCGCCCCAGTGGACAAAGACAGGTCCATACTGATACAGACACACTGCCCACAAGTCCGAAAATCCTAAAACACACTTAACAATCTTGTTTTTGACTTGAATGAGTTCTAAATAAGATCAATAATCTAGAACCTTTTGCTTATTTTAGGAAATCTTAACAAGATACATTTATTATTTACATTTTTGGGTTGGGGCGGCACGGTGGCTTAGTGGTTTTAGTGGTTAGCATGTTCTCCTCTCAGTGCTGGGGATTCCCGGTTCGAATCCCCATCTGGGTGGAGTTTCCATGTTCTCCAAGTGTCCGTGTAGGTTTACTCCGGGTTCTCCGGTTTTCTCCCACAGTCCAAAAACATGGATCAAGTCAAATTGAGTTCTCCAAATTGCCCCATATAGAGTGTGTCTGTGTGAGTGAGTGAGTGTGTGCCCAGTGATAGATTGGCATCCTGTCCTGGGTGTGTCTGCCCAGCGCCCGAAACGTTCTCTCCTGGATGGGCATGGGGAACCTCCCCCCCCCCCTTTTTTGACTTGAATGAGTTCTAAATAAGATCAATAATCTAGAACCTTTTGCTTATTTTAGGAAATCTTAACAAGATACTTTTATTATTTAGATTTTTGGGTTTGGGGCAGCACGGTGGCTTAGTGGTTTTAGTGGTTAGCATGTTCTCCTCTCAGCGCTGGGGATTCCCGGTTCGAATCCCCATCTGGGTGGAGTTTCCATGTTCTCCAAGTGTCCGTGTGGGTTTCCTCCGGGTTCTCCAGTTTCCTCACATAGTCCAGAAACATGGATCAAGTCAATGGATGAAGAGTTATCCAAATTGCCCCATATAGAGTGTGTCTGTGTGAGTGAGTGTGTGTCCAGCGATAGATTGGTGTCCTGTCCTGGGTCTATCTGCCCAGCACCCGAAACGTTCTCCCCTGGATGGGCATGGGGAACCCCACCCCCGACCCTAATATAGCATAAAGCGGAAGATAATGAATGGATGGATTTTTGTGAGGCGTCACGGTGGCTTAGTGTTTGGCATGTTCTCCTCTCAGCGTTAGGGTTTCCCGGTTCGAATCCCCATCTGGGTGGAGTTTCCATGTTCTCCCCGTGTCCGCGTGGGTTTCCTCCGGGTTCTCCGGTTTCCTCCCACAGTCCAAAAACATGGATCAAGTTCAATTGAATTCTCCAAATTGCCCCATATAGAGTGTGTTTGTGTGAGTGAGTGTGTGTCCAGCGATGGATTGGCGTCCTGTCCTGGGTGTATCTGCCCAGCGCCCGAAACGTTCTCCCCTGGATGGGCATGGGGAACCCCCCCCCACGACCCTAATAGATGGATGGTAATAGTGAAATGCTGTGATTGATTCCGGCAGCCGGGTCTGTAGGACAGAGACCTCGGTGTCACGTGGGTGGAGATATGGGTTACCCGAAAAGATCAAAGCCCCAGAAGAAAGCCCACGAGTGTGGAACCGTGTCCCCGTTCTTCTGTCTCTTAGTGAACATGCTAATATCCGGGGGGTGGGGTGGTGGTTCCGCGCCGCAGCTGAAAGCTTTGAACTGAGAGAACCAGCAAAGACGTGAGAATCAAAGTGCTGAAAAACAAAGGTTGCCATGCAGAACAATCCTGCCATGATCTCATTACCGAAGTGACCCACATAAAGCCTGGACGCCTGGGGCGGGAGAACATACCAAATTAACCCCCCACAAAAATGTCTTCGGACTTGACGTTTATCCGTTCCGTAAACCGGACGCCGGCCAAAAGGGGGCGCCGGGCGTGTCCTCTGTGGGCGGAGCTCTGATTGAGCCCAAGCTGCTGAGCACCCCTTATTGACCTTGGTTCCCCAATCTGGGTGGAGTTTCCATGTTCTCCTCGTGTCCACGTGGGTTTCCTCCGGGTTCTCCGGTTTCCTCCCACAGTCCAAAACCATGGATTCAAGGTGAATTGAATTCTCCAAATTGCCCCATATAGTGTGTGTCCAATCTGAGTGGAATTTCCATGTTCTCCCGTGTCTGCATGTGTTTCCGCCGGGTTCTCCGGTTTCCTCCCACAGTCCAAAAACAAGGATTCAAGGTGAATTGAAATGTCCAAATTGCCCCATATAGTGTGTGTGTCCATATAGTGTGTGTGAGTTTCCAATCTGGGTGGAGTTTCCATGTTCTCCTCGTGTCCACGTGGGTTTCCTCTGGGTTCTCCGGTTTCCTCCCACAGTCCAAAAACAAGGATTCAAGGTGAATTGAAATGTCCAAATTGCCCCATATAGTGTGTGTCCAATCTGGGTGGAGTTTCCATGTTCTCCCTGTGTCCGTGTGGGTTTCCTCCGGGTTCTCCGGTTTCCTCCCACAGTCCAAAAACAAGGATTCAAGGTGAATTGAAATGTCCAAATTGCCCCATATAGTGTGTGTGTCCAATATGGGAGTTTCCATGTTCTCCCTGTGTCCGTGTGGGTTTCCTCCGGGTTCTCCGGTTTTCTCCCATAGTCCAAAAACAAGGATTCAAGGTGAATTGAATTCTCCAAATTGCCCCATATAGATTGTGATTGTGTGAGTGAGTGTATGCCCAGTGATAGATTGTCATCCTGTCCTGGGTGTATCTGCCCAGCGCCCGAAACGTTCTCCCCTGGATGGTCATGTGACCCCCCCACCCCCCTTTTAAAGCACTAGTCACCGTTAAGAACTGTGAGAACCCATCAGCTCGGTTTCTGCTCATATTTAAAGCAGTTTTTATTCCGAAATGAATAAATCTGAGTTACTTACGTTCCCTTTTCCTTTTCTCAGACGTAGCGCACCAGTGTAGCGTCCCCACCCCGCCCCCACCCTCGCCGGAAATCGATCACCGGCTCTTCGGTCCTCATATTTCACTGATCTCAGGGTAAATAATTCATGAAGGTAATAAGTAAAACTAAAAGGAGAGCTGATATCATACCGTCCAATGCCAGAGATCCTCAAAAAAAAAAAAAAAACACAGAACGTCCAGCCAACCCGCTTTTTCATTATGTGCGCATTGAATCGCCGACTTATTTACATATAAATATCTGACTTCTGAAGGAGACACTCAAATGAATCTGACGAAATCAATGAGCATGCCGGTTCTTTAAGGACGGACGCGAGGTTCTCAGCTTTTTCATCCGTCAAGGCCTTTGACGGCAACAGGCCTTCATCCCGAAACGATGGAAACATCACAATGTTGCATTTTCAACAATGATGGTAACAGTTTGAAGGACGGGGTTCTGCACACGGTGAAATCTGTACCATGTGACTGTGAGAAAGCATTAATATTATCACTATTATCATCCATTTATCCATTATCTTCCATTTTATCCTCTATCAGGGTCGCGGGGGGGGGTTCCCCATGCCCATCCAGGGGAGAACGTTTCGGGCACTGGGCAGATACACCCAGGACAGGACGCCAAATGTCACACCGAGGGCACTGTGGTGAAGAAAGGGGCAACCAGAAACGTTCGCTGATGTGTTTATTCATCCACATGGGGGTTCAGAACCACGGGTTCGAATCTGGAAATGGGGGGGTTCCCCATGCCCATCCAGAGGAGAACGTTTCGGGTGCTGGGCAGATACACCCAGAACAGGACGCCAATCTATCGCTGGGCACACACTCACTCACACAGACACATACACTATAATGGGGCAATTTAGATTTTTCCTTCAACTTTATCCTCTATTAGGGTCGTGGGGGGGTTCCCCATGCCCATCCGGGGGAGAACATTTCAGGCGCTGGGCAGATACACCCAGGACAGGACACCAATCTATCGCTGGGCACACACTCACTCACACACACATACTCTATATGGGGCAATTTGGAGAATTCATTTGACCTTGATCCATGTTTTTGGACTGTGGGAGGAAACCGGAGAACCCGGAGGGGGGTTCCCCATGCCCATCCAGGGGAGAACGTCTCGGGCGCTGGGCAGATACACCCAGGACAGGACGCCAAATGTCACACCGAGGGCACTGTGGTGAAGAAAGGGGCAACCAGAAACGTTCGCTGATGTGTTTATTCATCCACTAAACGGCTCTGAACATGGGGGTTCAGAACCACGGGTTCGAATCTGGAAATGAGGGGGTTCCCCATGCCCATCCAGGGGAGAACGTTTCGGGCGCTGGGCAGATACACTCAGGACAGGACGCCAATCTATCGCTGGGCACACTCTCACTCACACAGACACACACACTATATAGGGGCAATCTAGAGCATTCAATTTACCATGTTTTTGGGATGTTGGAGGAAACCGGAGAACCCGGAGATAACCCACAGACACGGGGAGCTCAGCATATCAAGGAATCAGGAAAGGAATGGGAAGAACATGCCAAAGTCCCAAGGACGATTACTTTATCATTTCATTATCCTCTATTATGGTCATGGGGGTGGGGGGGTTCCCTATGCTCATCCAGGGGAGAACATTTTGAGGGCTGGGCAGATACTGTTCATCTGGTTTGAATTTTTTTGCAGAACTGTTCTGTCTGGGCACAGTGGCTTAGTGGTTGGCATGTTCTCCTCTCAGCGCTAAGGATTCCCGGTTCGAATCCCCATCTGGGTGGAGTTTCCATGTTCTCCCAATGTCCGCGTGGGTTTCCTTTGGGTTCTCCGGTTTCCTCCCACAGTCCAAAAACATGTATCAAGTCAATTGAGTTCTCAAAATTGCCCCATATAGAGTGTGTCTGTGTGAGTGAGTGTGTGCCCAGCGATGGATTGGCGCCCTGTCCTGGGTGTATCTGCCCAGCGCCCGAAACGTTCTCCCCTGGATGGGCATGGGGAACCCCACCGCGACCCTAATAGAGGACAAAGCGGGAGATAATGAATGAATGAATGTTCTGTCTGGGCACGGTGGCTGAGTGGTTAGCACGTTCTCCTCTCAGCGCTTAGGATTCCCGGTTCGAATGCCCATCTGGGTGGAGTTTCCATGTTCTCCCAATGTCCACGTGGGTTTCCTCCGGGTTCTCTGGTTTCCTCCAACAGTCGAAAAAACATGGATCAAGTCAGTTGAATCCTCCAAATTGCCCCATATAGAGTCTATATGTGTGAGTGATTGTGTCCAGTGATAGATTGGTGTCCTGTCCTGGGTCTATCTGCCCAGCACCCTAAACGTTCACCTAAATGGTCAATGTGGAGAACAGTTACACGTCTTCCCCACGATTTCACAATAATACACAACCTGGGGCGGCTTAGTGGTTGGCATGTTCCCCTCTCAGCACTGGTGATTCCCGGTTCGAATCCCAATCTGGGTGGAGTTTCCATGTTCTCCCCGTGTCCGCGTGGGTTTCCTCCGGGTTCTCCGGTTTCCTCCCACAGTCCAAAAAACATGGATCAAGTCAGTTGAATCCTCCAAATTGCCCCATATAGAGTGTGTTTGTGTGAGGGAGTGTGTGTCCAGTGATAGATTGGTGTCCTGTCCTGGGTGTCTCTGCCCAGCGCCCGAAACGTTCTCCCCTGGATGGGCATGGGGAACCCCCGCGACCCTAATACAGGATAAAGAGGAAGATAATGGATGGATGAATGTTCTGTCTGTTCACTCTTCAGCGGGAGGGTGCCATCCACAGTCCATCCATCCCATAATCCTTCATTCTTGACCTGGTCAGTCCGACGTTCTTTCTTCGGGTAGCTCTGCGTTTCATGTTTTTTGTTTGTTTTCACTCGTGCAGATGTTCCACTTCAGCATGCCAGTCTGGCTCCGGCTTCAGAACCGGCTCTGAAATTGATCTGCGTCTAAAGGGAGATAATTGTTGGGTAATATGTTCAATTTCTCTCGTCTTTAACAACAAAAGTAGTTCTTACCTCAAATGACGGGCTTCTTTTTTTAAGCATGGTGAATTATAGATCGGGGTTATCGCAGACAAAACACTAACGTATTTCGGGATGTGATGTTCTAAGTGGTTCGGTTCCGCTTTTAAACGTCTGACTCATTCAAAGCAACGAGTCAAAAAAAATACGGTTGACCAAAAGATGGTCGGTTGTGAACACAGCACAGGGCCCGATCCATCACGGTGCATACGCTCACTCACACAAACACTCACACTACATTGGGGCAATTTAAAGCAGCCAATTCACCTTGAATCCATGTTTTTGGACTGGGGGAGGAGACAATTCTTCACTCTGTGTGGTTTTTCAGTTCCACTGATCATATAGATGGACTTTGTAGTTCCATTCTGTAGTCTATCTGTTCCTCTATATACTCTGTTAGTTCGCTTTAGTATGTTCTCTGATGTTCCCAGAGCAGGTATTATTAGGGTGGTGGATGATGGTATGAGGGTATGTTCTGATTGGTGGTCTGATCCACTACCTGTCTGTCATCCACCACTATAATACCTCCCAGTGGAGGTCCTGATCATCAGAGAACATACTAAAGCACACGAACAGAGTATGGAGAGAAACAGATGGACTACAGAATGGAATTGTAGAACTACAAAGTCCATCTATATAATCAGAAAACACACAGAGAGCGTAGAACTGAGGAGGTGGATCTTATAAAATGGCAGGTGAGTATATATATATAATACATACACTCACCAGCCATATTATTTATTTATATATATATATATATATATTTATTTTTATATATTATATATATGTACATGTAGGCTCTCAGCGCCTCTCAGCACTAGGGATTCCCAGTTCGAATCCCCATCTGGGTGGAGTTTCCATGTTCTCCCCGTGTCTGCGTGGGTTTTCTCCGGGTTCTCCGGTTTCCTCCCACAGTCCAAAAACATGGATCAAGTCAATTGAGTTCTCCAAATTGCCCCATGTAGAGTGTGTGTGTGTGAGTGGCTGTGTGCCCGGCGATAGGTTGGCGCCCTGTCCTGGGTGTTTCTGCCCAGCGCCCGAAACGTTCTCCTCTGGATGGGCATGGGGAACCCCACTGCGACCCTAATAGAGGATAAAGCGGGAGATAATGAATGAATGAATATATATATATATATATATATATATATATAAATGGCCGGTGAGTGTATGTGTGTGTATGTATATCCCAATCTGGGTGGAGTTTGCATGTCCTCCCCGTGTCCGCGTGGGTTTCCTCCGGGTTCTCCGGTTTCCTCCCACAGTCCAAAAACATGGATCAAGGTCAATTGAATTCTCCAAATTGCCCCATATAGAGTGTGTCTGTGTGAGTGAGTGTGTGCCCAGCGATGGATTGGCGCCCTGTCCTGGGTCTATCTGCTTAGCGCCCGAGACGTTCTCCCCTGGATGGGCATGGGGAACCCCACCGCGACCCTAATAGAGGATAAAGCGGGAGATAATGAATGAATGAATATATATATATATATATATATATATAAATGGCCGGTGAGTGTATGTGTGTGTATGTATATCCCAATCTGGGTGGAGTTTCCATGTTCTCCCCGTGTCCGCGTGGGTTTCCTCCGGGTTCTCCGGTTTCCTCCCACAGTCCAAAAACATGGATCAATTCTCCAAATTGCCCCATATAGAGTGTGTCTGTGTGAGTGAGTGTGTGTCCAGTGATAGATTGGCACCCTGTCCTGGGTGTATCTGCCCAGCGCCCGAAACGTTCTCCCCTGGATGGGCATGGGGAACCCCCCCGCGACCCTAATATAGGATAAAGCGGAAGATAATGGATGGATATATAAGTATATACACTGTTTTTTCTTCTGCTTTCTGAACAGCTGCTCTAAACCCTCTGTGTGGGGTAAGATTACTTTAAAATTACTGTCTGACAGTACCGTTTATTGGCGCTCCACTCCCTCGGCGCTCTCGTCATTATACTTTGAATTCCTCCAACTACGGAGTAAATAAAAACAGGAGCCTGTAAAAGATCTTATTTCCCTTGTTACCTGCTGCGGAGCTTGGGTGGTTGTTTTCGTACCGGCTTTTGTCTCCCCGCGGCGAGGGGAGGCTCCGTCGACGGCGCTCGCCACTCGGGCCGACTGTCAGCGAGTGCATTTGGTTTTAATTGAAGCCCATTTTCATCCAGCGCAAATGGAAAGCATGTGCAAAGAGCCGAAAAAAGCCGCCGCCACCTGGTTCTGATCAGCTACCGAGCTCCGAACCCCACAGAACGCTTCCAAACGCCCGGAGAACGAGCGCTTTTACACAGACTTCTGTGAGGTCTCCATCTGAAAGATCATCGTGAGGGACATCATTAGGTCGCCATGAGTTAATTGTTCTGGGAAGGTCTTCCTCTGTCTCTCTTCTTGCTTTGATTAAAACGAAGGCGATGTGGGCTGTATGTTCTCCCCGTGTTCGTGTGGGTTTTCTCCGGATTCTCCGATTTCCTCCCACAGTCCAAAAACATGGATCAAGTCAATTGAGTTCTCCAAATTGTCCCATATAGAGTGTGTCTGTGTGAGGGAGTGTGTGCCCGGTGATAGATTGGCGTCCTGTTCTGGGTGTGTCTGCCCAGCGCCCGAGACGTTCTCCCCTGGATGGGCATGGGGAACCCCCTTCCCCCCCTAGTATAGGATAGAAGTAGAGGAAGGAATCAGGAATTAGAAGAACAAGAAGGACAATACAAGTACAATGTTACTCTATCATCTCATTATCATCTCATTATGGGGGGGGGGGGGTTCCCCATGCCCATCCAGAGGAGAACGTTTCGGGCTCTGGGCAGATACACCCAGAACAGGACGCCAATCTATCGATGGGCACATACTCACTCACACAGACACATACACTATAATGGGGCAATTTAGATTTTTCCTTGAATCCATCCATCCTTTATCTTCAACTTTATCCTCTATTAGGGTCGTGGGGGGGTGGGGGGGGTTCCCCATGCCCATCCGGGGAAGAACATTTCAGGCGCTGGGCAGATACACCCAGGACAGGACACCAATCTATCGATGGGCACACACTCACTCACACACACACACTCTATATGAGGCAATTTGAAGAATTCATTTGACCTTGATCCATGTTTTTGGACTGTGGGAGGAAACCGGAGAACCCGGAGGAAACCCACACGGACACGGGGGGAACATGGAAACTCCTCCCAGATAGGGATTCCAACCGGGAATCCCTAGCTCTGAGAGGAGAACGTGCCAACCACTAAGCAACCGTGCCGCCCCATCATTAGGTGGTAATTATTTAATTGTTATGGGAAGGTCTTCCTCTGTCTCCAGCAGCTAGAACCCCACGCTGTTCTCCTCACTCACGTCCTTATTTTTGTGGGAGTGTTCTCTTAATTGACGTTAGTCGTCTTCTTGCTTTAATTAAAACGTAGGGGATGTGTGGTGTTGAAGGTAATTAATAAGGTAATCTCAGTAGATTGATGGAGGAGTGGGGGTATGTGGGGGGGTATGTGGGGGGTATGTGGGGGGTCTGTGGGGGTGGTGGAGAAATGTAAAAACGACCCACGCGCTCTATGAATACATCACCGCCTGAAATAGAGGCATCTTGAGGGAGAACGGTGGTTTCAGGCTATTTCGGAACGAGCTGGAGAACGCTTTGAAAATCCCAAGATCTGAAACTCTCGCGTTCCGCGAGACAAAGGCGCTTATTCAGGACTGCCTGTAGGTCTCATGGTATCAAGGACATTCACAAATGTCACACAGAGGGCACTGTGGTGAACAAAGGGGCAACCAGAAACGTTCGCTGATGTGTGCTCATCCACTGAACAGCTCTGAACATCGGGGTTCAGAACCACGGGTTCCAATCTGGAGATGGGGGTGGGGGTTCCCCATGCCCATCCAGGGGGAACGTTTCAGGCGCTGGGCAGATGCACCCAGGACAGGGCGCCAATCTATCACTGGGCACACACTCACTCACATAGAAACATAAACAATATAGGGGCAATCTAGAGCACTCAATTGCCCTTGATCCATGTTTTTGGGATGTAAGAGGAAACCGGAGAACCCGGAGATAACCCACAGACACGGTGAGCTCAGCACAGGAAGGAATCAGGTATGGAATGGAAAGAACATGCCAAAGTCCCAAGGACAATAAAAATGACAATGTTACATTATCATCTCATTATCTTCCGCTTTGTCCTCTATTAGGGTCGCGGGGGTTCCTCATGCCCATCCAGAGGAGAACGTTTCGGGTGCTGGGCAGATACACCCAGGACAGGACGCCAATCTATCACTGGACACACACTCACTCACACAGACACACTCTATATGGGGCAATCTAGAGCATTCAATTTACCCTAATCCATGTTTTTGGGATGTAGGAGGAAACCAGAGAACCTGGAGATAACCAAAATGGACACAGGGAGAACATGGAAACACCCCCTAATGTCTCATTACAGGATGGAATCAGGAATGGGAAGAACATGCCAAACTCCCAAGGACAATAAAATGATAATCATCATCTCAGTATCTTCACGTAACCCTCTACTAGGGTCATTGGGGGGTTCCCTATGCTTCTTCAGGGGAGAACATTTAGGGCACTGGGCAGATACACCCAGGACAGGACACCTATCCATCACTGGGCACAGACAGAGACACACACACTATATGGGGCAATTTACAGCAGCAAATTTTTCCTTGAATCTATGTTTTTGGGCTGTGGGAGATAACCAGAGAACCACATGGGGAGAACATGGAAACTCCACCCACATCCGGATTCAAAACTGGATCTTTCTAATGTTTCAGGAATGGGGAGAACATGACAAACATCACTTGATTACCTCATTATCTTCTGCTTAATCCTCTTCTGTGGTCACAGGTGGAGGGGGTTCCCCATGCCCATCCAGGGGAGAACATTTCCGCTGCTGGGATGATACACCCAGGACAGGACACCAATCAAGCGCACCATGTGGAAGGGAATTGGAGAACCCGGGAAAAAAAAAAACAAGGACACAGGGAGAACATGGAAACTCCATCCGGATTGGGATTTGAACCTGGATCCCCAGCATTGAGTGGTGGACGTTCTAACAACTATGCCACCGTGCCACAACAGCCATCCATCCATTATCTTCCACTTTATCCTCTACTAGGGTTTTCTTGGAGGGGTTCCCCATGCCCATCCTGGAGAGAACGTTTCGGGCGCTGGGCAGATACACCCAGGACAGGACGCCAATCTATCACTGGGCACACACTCTATATGGGCAATTTGGAGAATTCAATTGCCCTTGATCTATGTTTGTGGATTGAGGGAGAAAACCGGAGAACCAGGAATCCCTAGCGCTGAGAGGAGAACATGCCAAACACTAAGCCACCATGCCACCCCGTGTAGCATCATCCATCCATCCATTATCTTCTGCTTTATCCTCTTTTAGGGTCGTGGGGGGGTTCCCCATGCCCATCCTGGGGAGAACGTTTCGGGCGCTGGGCAGATACACCCAGGACAGGACGCCAATCTATCGCTGGGCACACTCACACAGACACACTCTATATGGGGCAATTTGGAGAATTCAATTGCCCTTGATCCATGTTTTTGGATTGTGGGAGGAAACCGGAGAACCTGGAGGAAACCCACGCGGACACGGGGAGAACATGGAAACTCCACCCAGATTGGGATTCGAACCGGGAATCCCTAGTGCTGAGAGGAGAACATGCCAACCACTAAGCCACCGTGCCGCTCCAAAAGTTAACGTGTGTTGTTAATTCCGTTCATTGTTGCTTAATTGTGAGAACGTTTGTTCCTAATAAAGTACTAAATGATCTGAATTTAAACACTTCGTTTGGGTTCTACGGGCAGAACCCATTTGCAATTTTTTAAAGAACAACTCTCCACATCTGGTCTGACCATCCCAGCCCCCCACAGCATTCCCTGCTTGGAACCCATCAATCCTAATGTCATCATTACCAGAGTCTCTCCATTCCCCAAAGTGTGCTGACACCAGGGTGCGAACATGATGAATGGATTTCCCGCCTATGACACCCCAGTTAATGCGACGCGCAGACGGATCTCGTGTTCATCGCTTACGTTCTTCTTCCTTGTTACGGAACCTGAAGCCTCGCCTCGGTTCCAGATTCATAGAAATACGAGATGGCGATTTTGCGCGTTTTGGATTTTGGGTTTGTGGGAGGATGGTGCACAGCCTGGTTCCATTCTTACACTGCGAGGGGCGGGATGATGTAAATAATGGTAAAAAAGTCCATCCATCCATTATCTTCAGCTTTATCCTCTACTCCTCATGCCCATCCAGGGGAGAACGTCTCGGGCGCTGGACAGATACACCCAGGACAGGACGCCAATCTATCACTGGACACACATTCTCTCACTCACACAGACACACTCTACATGGGGCAATTTGGAGAATTCAATTGACCTTGAGCCATGTTTTTGGGCTGTGGGAGGAAAGCGGAGAACCCGGAGGAAACCCACGTGGACACGGGGAGGACATGGAAACTCCACCCAGATTGGGATTCGAATCGGGAACCCCTAGTGCTGAGAGGAGAACATGCCAATCACTAAGCCACTGTGCCACCCCACACACACTAATATATATATATATATCCATCCATCCATTATCTTCCGCTTTATCCTCCACTAGGGTCGCGGGGGGGGGGGGGGGGGGGGTTCCCCATGCCCATCCAGGGGAGAATGTTTCGGGCGCTGGGCAGATACACCCAGGACAGGACGCCAATCTATCGCTGGACACACACTCACTCACACAGACAGACACACTCTATATGGGGCAATTTGGAGAACTCAATTGACCTTGATCCATGTTTTTTGGACTGTGGGAGGAAACCAGAGAACCCGGAGGAAACCCACACGGACACGGGGAGGACATGGAAACTCCACCCAGATTCGAACTGTGAATCCCTAGCGCTGAGAGGAGAACATGCTAACCACTAAGGCACCGTATTGCCCAGAATCAGAATCCATCCATCCATTATTTTCCACTTTATCCTCTACTAGGGTTGCGGGGGGCGGGTTCCCCATGCCCCTCCAGGGGAGAACGTTTCGGGCGCTGGGCAGATACACCCAGGACAGGACGCCAATCCATCACTGGACACACACTCACTCACACACACACACTCTATATGGGGCAATTTGGAGAACTCAATTGACTTGATCCATGTTTTTGGACTGTGGGAGGAAACCGGAGAACCCGGAGTAAACCCACGCAGACACGGGGAGAACATGGAAACTCCACCCAGACTGGGATTCGAACCGCCCCCATCTCAGATCATCTCGTTTAATCTCATGATCTTCATTTTAATTCTTTATTAGGGTTGCACGGTGTGTGTGTCCAGTGATAGATTGGCGTCCTGTCCTGGGTGTATCTGCCCAGCGCCCGAAACGTTCTCCTCTGGATGGGCATGAGGAATCCCTTTTTATCCGAGTATTGTCTCTGCTCCCAGAGCTCCATATATTTCTGTCACTGGCCTCTCTCTCTTTCAGTCCCCAGCTGATGAACGAGGCTAATGAGCATGAGGTTCTGCTGGTTCCTCTATGTATTGTTCTGTTTCCTCTGACCGCCATCGGCCCCATGTTGCATCCTGTGAGTATTGGATGGACACACACACACACACACACACACACACACACACCTGCATATACCATTTCAGACTGTGGCTCCACCAAACAATGATGAATAAAGCTGTTGTATTGATGACATTTAGGCTGCGCTGTTGTTTTCTACATGAGAATAAAGGAGGGTGAAGGAGGGCGGTTCCGTGGCTTAGTGGTCATCACGTCCACATCTCAGCACTGGGAATCCAGGTTCGAATCCCAATCTGGGTGGAGTTTCCATGTTCTCCTCGTGTCATCATAGGTTTCCTTCCACAGTCCAAAAACATGGGTTCAACTTATAACATGGATTCTGCACTAATTTGTCCCTATCTTAATTGCCCCTATATAGTGTGCCCAACGGTGGCTTAGTGTTTAGTACGTTCGCCTCTCAGCGCTAGGGATTCCCGCTTCGAATCCCCATCTGGGTGGAGTTTCCATGTTCTCCCCATGTCCGTGTGGGTTTCCTCCAGGTTCTCCGGTTTCCTCCCACAGTCCAAACACATGGATCAAGGGCAGATAGACCCAGGACAGGACGCCAATCTATCACTGGGCACACACTCACTCACACAGACACACTCTATGGGGCAATTTGGAGAATTCAATTGAATTGATCCATGTTTTTGGACTGTGGGAGGAAACCGGAGAAAGAAAAAAAAAATTGGGTCATTTATTGGACGCTTTTATCCAAAGCGACTTACAAGGTGAGAACAGGGTTAATCACAACATCCCTGGAGCAATGAGGGTTAAGGGTCTTGCTCAAGGACCCACATTGGTAACTTCAGTGGACCTCGGATTTGAACCCCCAACCTTCAGATTGATAGCCCAACACCCTGACCACTGAGCTAACCCGCCCGGAGAACCCGCCCTGAGAACCCGGAGGAAACCCACGCAGACACGGGGAGAACATGGAAACTCCACCCAGATGGGGATTTAAACCGGGAATCCCTAGTGCTGAGAGGAGAACGTGCCAACCACTAAGCCACTGTGCCGCCCGGAAACTATTCCATCGATTAATAATATTTTTTTAATTGCACTCGTTTACATGTAATCATTCAGGTAATTGCTTAATCTTCATTAGAGATATATAGGGCCCAATCATAGTCTTTAATTATGTAAATAAATAAAATAATAACCAAGAGTCTTCACTTCCTCCAATAACTGCTTTGTTAAGTTAACGGAGGATACGCTACTTGTCATATTAATGTGGGTCAAACTAACAGCCTCGTCTGCATCATCTGTTGCCGTACACAACATGAACAAAAGAGATGTTTAAGGAACCAGCAAACGCTGACGAAGCACAACAAACACATCGGTCTGAACTGAATATCTGGATTGTTGGTGCTGTGGGTGTTATGCAGACACCTTTGGTTTTTTGCTGTCAAAATAAGAAACCAGTTAGATGCTATTTAAACCGTGTGTAGATGTTTACAGCAACATCTAATCTCAGCTAATTTAATAATTTATGAGCACCGTGTCGGTGGCGGCGGCACGGTGTCTTAGTGTTTAGCACGTTCGCCTCTCAGCACTAGGGATTCCCGGTGTGGGTTTCCTCCTTCGTTCTCCGGTTTCCTCCCACAGTCCAAAAACATGGATCAAGGTCAATTGAATTCTCCAAATTGCCCCATATAGAGTGAGTGTGTCCTGGCTGTATCTGCCCAGTGCCTGAAATATTCTCCCCTGGATATATATATATTCATTCATTCATTCATTATCTCCCGCTTTATCCTCTATTAGGGTTGCGGTGGGGTTCCCCATGCCCATCCAGGGGAGAACGTTTCGGGCGCTGGGCAGATACACCCAGGACAGGGCGCCAATCCATCGCTGGGCACACACTCACTCACACAGACACACTCTATATGGGGCAATTTTGAGAATTCAATCGACTTGATCCATGTTTTTGGACTGTGGGAGGAAACCGGAAAACCCGGAGGAAACCCACGCGGACACGGGGAGAACATGGAAACTCCACCCAGATGGGGATTCGAACCGGGAATCCCTAGCGCTGAGAGGAGAACGTGCTAACCACTAAGCCACCGTGCTGCCCTTATATATATATATATATATATATATATATATATATATATTCATTCATTCATTATCTCCTGCTTTATCCTCTATTAGGGTTGCGGTGGGGTTCCCCATGCCCATCCAGGGGAGAACGTTTCGGGCACTGGGCAGATACACCCAGGACAGGGCGCCAATCTATCGCTGGGCACACACTCACTCACTCACTCACACAAACACACTCTATAGGGGGCAATTTGGAGAACTCAATTGACTTGATCCATGTTTTTGGACTGTGGGAGGAAACCGGAGAACCCAGAGGAAACCCACGCGGACACGGGGAGAACACGGAAACTCCACCCAGATGGGGATTCGAACCAGGAATCCCTAGTGCTGAGAGGAGAACATGCTAACCACTAAGCCACCGTGCCATATATATATATATATATATATATATATATATATATATATATATATATATATATATATATATAAATTCGGGCTTATACACAGGCTTAAGCCTGATATATGTGTATAGGTATATAACATTCTGATGCCATTTCTAATACAAAATAAAACGAATAAACACCTTTAAAACAAATTAAAGCAGCCTGCGAGTGCAATGAGTGATCTGAGAAGCCACTGTGCTGTATGAAAGCTTCTTTTCTTTAGCAGTTTTTTTTTTTAATGGAAACGAGGATTAAATCTGCAAACGCTGGGCTTCGGGTTCGAATCCGCCGCCGCGTCCTTGTCCGTCTTTCAGGATCGGGGTTCCATTGGCTGCACAATCGGACCAATCCGAGGCGCCAGTGTGGCCCGAGCAGCCGCCGGGGCTTCTGATCCGGCCGCCGGGCGACCAATGGGAGCGTGTGTTTACTCTGCCCGGGCTGTGAGGCGTGAGCACGCTGTGAGCCGCCGCCGAGCGCCGCGCTCTGAGCCGCCAGCGCCGTTCCGAAGCTCGAGTCTGAATGGGGCGGCCCTAGCTGATTTACCCCCGGAATACAACCAGCTCTAAAACATGACCATTCCGCTCAGCTGCAGGACTGCTCTGCACCATCCATGCACTTCTTTCTAATGCTGATTATTTATTATTATTCACGGATTTAACATGCCAGTAAGTTCCTATTTTCTTCTTTTTTTATCATTTCACACACAAACACACGCATATATATATATATATATATATATATATATATATATATATATATATATATATATATATATATATATATATATACACACAACCACCTAATCAGTATTAAATTCTTAATAATTAAATTCAATAATGTGGTATTGCAATTTGAAGAAAAATAATAAAAATGATTGTGTCATTAAATACGTTTACAGCTATATATATATATATATATATATATATATATATATATATATATATATATATATATATATATAGCATTATATTTCTGACATTTAAAAACATCAAGTGAAATTAAATTCAATTAACTAACAAATCACATATATTGGATTAAATACTGATGTTTTTAATTTTGTGAACATTATTTGATTTGATTTTAGAACGTTGTATTCTATATTTCATTTCTGGGCTTTATTGTCAAAGCCGTGCATTTCTTAGCAGAGGCCGCGGCAGGGAGCGGCACGGTGTTCCCACGGCGGCCGGCCTACGCGCGCTTCGAGGCGGCCTGTTCTTCCGCCGACCCCCGCTCCCTTCTCGGGCGCTTCCTCCGTCTTTTGTTTTCCGAGCCAGCGGTCGAACAATTTATGTTTTGAGCTTAATATTAAATCGTTGAGATGGTTGTTTATTAGCTTATTGTGGGTTTAAAACGCTTTTTATTCACAGCCTTTGTTAAACGTTTTAAAAACGATAGTTGTTTATAAACAAACGCGAGGCTTCCGCGCCGGAGCTCCGGGCGATGGACGGCTGCGGCTCGGCCGGGTGAAGGCTGTCTGTTGGCGGGGAGAAGGAGCTCGGATGTCGGGCTGTCGCTGGATTCGTGCTCGGAGCTCGGAGCCGAGCGGTAATGGCTGACTTCTGCAGGCAGACAAAGGCAGCTCGCTTTCAGCTTGCAGAAGGCGCTCTTTAAAAACGACAAAACGCACCTGATCGAACGCGGTTTGCACTTTTTAATCCCATTAGAATTATCCATTAAAAATAGTTAATCTCTTATAGAAACAAAAATTGGGATTGTATTTTTAAATATCACGTACAAGTGTCTTATTCCTTCGTGTTGCCGTTTGATCTTCCCTTTAATGCAATATTCCGTGTTTAGTCGGTGTGGGTACGTTTATGTAATCCTATTAAAATCGACATATTTAATGAGATAAATAATGTGTTTTATTGCAGTTTGCTGATTTGCATGGATTTGCACGTATTTGATTTGATTTTGCAATCTTCTAACCTTTGTACACGCTAATGGAAATCCTCGGGTCGTGTTATGATTTTTATGATGGCATAATATTTCATATAAATAATTATTTATTTGGTATACGAGTATTTACTAATAATATTTGAAGTAAACAAATAGGCTTCTTTTAAACACACACACACACACACACACACAGGCCTTGTCGATTAAGACCCAGTGCCTTGATCACACCGAGTTGATGGCTGATTTGAGCCCCATTATTAGAGCGGTTCTCCCGCATGAGGCACGCCGTGTGGGGCTGGTGCTCTTCGGCTGTAGCAGCAGCAGGAGTCGGTTGTGCGGATGGCTGTCCCCCTCCCCGGCTGTCTCCCGTCGGTTTGTGGATGATCGTGGTGTGGAACTTCCAGCAAATGCAAATGACCATAATGAATGAGTGTGCTTCTGGTTTTTGATTTCATTGTCTAGCTATGAAAATCAGAGATTGGTAACGTGAGGCTGTTCGCACCACACTGACCCATTCAAATGCGATCTTTACCGGCAGCTCGGAGAGAAAAAACGCGTTGAACTGACGTTTGCATATTCCCCCTCTGTTGTGTGTGTGTCTGTGTGTGTATGCGTGTGTGCTTCTTTTCGCCTTTCATTCATTAATCTCCGCGTTGTCATCCAACCGTTTGGCCAGCAACCGAAGATTGGCACCGGCCGCTGCAAATTGCCCTCCGTTTGTACGCGTTCATCCGCCGGGGAAGTCGCGCTCGCCAGCCGCGGTTTGTCCGTGCGACCCGGCCTCATTCGAACCTCCTTTCTTTTGCAGAAGACATGATCGGGGGCCGCGTCGTCGGTCGAGGAGGCGACTCGAATCGAAGATTAATCGACACCCAACGTGAAGGATTATAAATATATGGGATTGCTTTCCTCGCTGGAGTTCTAGCACTGCGGCGCGGTAATGGAGGGCCGGGATTTCGGCGCTCCGGCGCATCTTCTGTCCGAGCGGGGCGCCCTGGTTCATCGCGCCGCCTCGCGGATCACACCCAGCGGCCACAGCTCCGTCCAACCAGCCGCTGCCTTTCCGCCTGGGAAATATTATCCATCCCACCTCCCCATGGCCACACACTCAGGTCAGTCACCATAAAACCTCTGCTTACTGCATGATACTAATGACACCGCATTTAATATCCTGCTATATATTTATAGTATAGTACTATATTTCATATTATAACAGCTTTTAATGAATTATGTGATATATAAAGTATTGCTTTTCAAAAATGGGAATGGTCAGAATTATGGATATTTCTGTATCCTCTATCTAGACCAATAGATTTTTGCTTTTCATTATTCACCTCAGTCCTGAAATTCATTTATCACACATCAACATGCTTTGAAATGCCTGGATTAAATATGCTTGCGTTCTCATTGATAATTTGGGACATCTACGGACATCATGGTTGACCTCGAATGCAGCGTTTCTCCAAAACATTTACATAGTTTTTTTTTTTTTTGGGGAATTGTCTGAATTATGGATATTCCTCTATCCACTATCTAGACCCAAGATTATAAATAGATTTTTGCATTTCATTATTCACCTCTGTACGAAAATTCATTCATCACACATCAACGTGCGTTGAAATGCCTGGATTGAATATGTTTGCGTTCTCATTGATAATTTGGGACATCTACGGACATCGTGGTTGACCTCTAATGCAGCGTTTCGCCATTAATGCTAGAGTTTTAATTTACATAGTTTAAAAAAAAGAACGATGGGAATTGTCAGAATTATAGATAGTTCTGGATCCGCTATCCAGACCCAAGATTATAAAT
>JAFMOC010000323.1:257500-290000 GCA_019802505.1 Corydoras sp. C115 | reverse complement strand
ATCGATCCATGTTGCTGAGGTTCTGAAGGTGGTGGCTTAGTGATTAGCATGTTCTCCTCTCAGTGTTGGGGATTCACATTCAAATCCCAATCTGGTTGGAGTTTCCATGTTCTCCCTGTGTCCGCATGGGTTTCCTCCGGGTTCTCCGGTTTCCTCCCACAGACCAAAAACATGGATCAAGTCAATTGAATTCTCCAAATTGCCCCATATAGAGTGTGTCTGTGTGAGTGTGTACCCAGCGATAGATTGGCGTCCTGTCCTGGGTGTATTTGCCCAACGCCCCCCCTTTACCCCCGGGTTCTGGCCCGTTGGACCCTTTTACAGAAATGGCGACCCCTGGAAATAATTAATAAGGACGTGGTTGCCCTCAGCAAGGTTGGGTTGTAAGAAGGTTGTTGTGGTGGTGGATCGATCCATGTTGCTGAGGTTCTGAAGGTGGTGGCTTAGTGATTAGCATGTTCTCCTCTCAGTGTTGGGGATTCACATTCAAATCCCAATCTGGTTGGAGTTTCCATGTTCTCCCTGTGTCCGCATGGGTTTCCTCCGGGTTCTCCGGTTTCCTCCCACAGACCAAAAACATGGATCAAGTCAATTGAGTTCTCCAAATTGCCCCATATAGAGTGTGTCTGTGTGAGTGTGTACCCAGCGATAGATTGGCGTCCTGTCCTAGGTGTATTTGCCCAACGCCCCCCCTTTCCCCCCGGGTTCTGGCCCATTGGAGCCTTTTACAGAAATGGCGACCCCTGGAAATAATTAATAAGGACGTGGTTGCCCTCAGCAAGGTTGGGTGTCAGAAGGTCGTTGTGGTGGTGGATCGATCCATGTTGCTGAGGTTCTGAAGGTGGTGGCTTAGTGATTAGCATGTTCTCCTCTCAGTGCTGGGGATTCAGGTTCAAATCCCAATCTGGTTGGAGTTTCCATGTTCTCCCCGTGTCCGCATGGGTTTCCTCCGGGTTCTCCGGTTTCCTCCCACAGACCGAAAACATGGATCAAGTCAATTGAATTCTCCAAATTGCCCCATATAGAGTGTATCTGTGTGAGTGTGTACCCAGCGATAGATTGGCGTCCTGTCCTGGGTGTATTTGCCCAGCGCCCCCCCCTTTCCCCCCGGGTTCTGGCCCGTTGGAGCCTTTTACAGAAATGGCGACCCCCGGAAATAATTAATAAGGACGTGGTTGCCCTCTTGCAAGGTTGGGTGTCAGAAGGTCGTGGTGGTGGTGGATCGATCCATGTTGCTGAGGTTCTGAAGGTGGTGGCTTAGTGATTAGCATGTTCTCCTCTCAGTCCCGAGGATTCAGGTTCTGTGTGGGTTTCCTCCGTATTCTCCGGTTTCCGCCCACAGATCCAAATCATGGCTCAAGGTCAATTGAATTCTCCAAGTTGCCCCATATAGAGTGTGTCTGTGTGAGTGAGTGTCTAGTGATAGATTGCCCTGAGGTGTGTGTTATTGTTAATAATGTCACGGCTGGACGACTCAGCTCAGCCAATCAGATTTCAGGACGGAACTGCCCATTTGAAACAGCTGACCTTTCATCTATGTAACGGATGCTGCGATATGGGTGGGACGCAAATGTGTGTGTGTGTGTGTGTGTGTGTGTGTGTGCATCTGATTGTGCATGTTCACAGTGTAACAATGGAACTCGCCCTTGATCTAGAAGCGAACGAGCGTTCTTGCCTTTTCGTTTCCTTCTTATGGGTCCCTCAGTGTTCAGCATGCAGCTCCATTACACCTCCCTTCAATTATAGATTATAAGCTGGTAGAAAATGCCAGCTATAATAGTGTGTGTGTGTGTGTGTGTGTGTGTGTGTGTGTGTGTGTGTGTGTGTGTGTGGTGTCGTTTCGTGTTCACGGGTAACCCACACCAGTGCGAGCTTTTATCAGGGAAGTCTGCATCATTATTGGCAAGGCCAGAGCCATTTCCTGCCCCCCCACCCCCTGCCCCCCGCCCCCCCCCCACCTCAGGGCTATTGTTGCATCTTTGTGCATGTCTGTGTTTTACGGCATGTTGTTTAAAGATAAAAACGCACACACCCTCCATCCTCTTTTATTGTGTCTGAGGTAAGCCGTCTCCGTTACTCCCCTGCTCTCGGCTTCCTGCCTGGATATCTGAGCACCCGCCCTCCTCAAAGGTTAGCCCCGTGACTCTCCCGCTTCCCTCTGTGTTCCTGGGATCCTGCGTTTTATTTTCTCTCTTTTTTTTTTACCCCTTTTTATTTTTATTTTTTTTTTTTTTTACCCCCCCCGGCAGAACAAATACCTTCCCGGTGTGTTTCGATATTAACCGGCTCGTTGCAGAAATACCCCGGGAGGAAGGCATTACGCGAGAGCCCCGCTTCAAAGACAAACACAGGTGGACGGCGGTGCTGAGAAAGTGTGTGTTAGGTTTACGACCGGTTGTGGCTCCGGCTCAGCTGCGAGAGAGGCGTTTGTCGGCCGGTGCGCCCACTGCAGGACGGCCGTAAAATTCGCAGGGTGTCAATTTTCGCACCTCCGCACAGGCTTCAAAGCTCTTCTTCAGCCCTAAACGCTAACAAAGCAAACGACGAGGGGGGCGAGCCGAGCCCAGCTGGCTCACTGAGGGCTGGGGATGTTCTGCTGCACCATCAAAATGTTTAATGTTGAGCAATACGCGAGCGGCACCACCGGGGAGCGCCGGACTCGCTGTTCGGTGAGCGGTAGCACCGACGGGAGGTTCTGCCAGCAGGTCTGAATGAGGTTCTGAGGTATGAAACGGACTTGTTGCCGTGACAACAGTGAAAGATTGACACTTATTCTCATTGGTTTAGAAACAACATGCTAATAAATTGCCCCATCCTGCCCTATTGTTTATTACGTTTGTAGTTTCATTATTATTCATTCATTATCTTCCGCTTTATCCTCTATTAGGGTCGTGGGGGGTTCCCCATGCCCATCCAGGGGAGAACGTTTCGGGCGCTGGGCAGATACACCGATCCATCGCTGGGCACACACTCACTCACACAAACACACTATATGGGGCAATTTGGAGAACTCAATTGACTTCATCCATGTTTTTGGACTGTGGGAGGAAACCGGAGAACCCGGAGGAAACCCACGCGGACACGGGGAGAACATGGAAACTCCAATAAGATGGGAATTCGAACCGGGAATCCCTAGCGCTGAGAGGAGAACATGCCAACCACTAAGCCACCGTGCTACCTTTTTTTATTATTATTATTATTATTATTGGGCGGCACGGTGGCTTAGCATGTTCTCTTCTCAGCTCCCAATCTGGGTGGAGTTTCCATGTTCTCTCCGTGTCCGCGTGGGTTTCCTCCGGGTTCTCCGGTTTCCTCCCACAGTCCAAAAACGTAAATCAAGTCAATTGAGTTCTCCAAATTGCCCCATATAGAGTGTGTCTGTGTGAGGTGAGTGTGTGCCCAGCGATAGATTGGCGTCCTGTCCTGGGTGTATCTGCCCAGCGCCTGAAATGTTCTTCCCTGGATGGGCATGGAGAACCCCCCCCCCCGCTGATGATGATGTATTGATGGATTATTATTATTTTAGTATTGTATAGCTTTTTTATCCTCTACGTCCTCCCACTTTTCATAGAGATGGACTTTGTAGTTCTCATATTCCAGACTGTAGTCCATCTGTGTTCTTTGTTGTTGTTAGTCCCCTGTTGGTTCTCTGTTCTCTGTTGGTCAGGAGCATCACAGAACAGGTATCATTTGGGTGGTGGATTGTTTATTGTCAGTTCTGCAGTGACACTGATGTGGTGAGGGGGTTCTAGTGCAGCAGTGCTGCTGGAGGTTCAGTTCTCCACCTCAGTCACACTGCTGGGATAGGACTAATGCCCCCACCCAATAACCCCTGCTCTGTGGTGGTACTATTGGGGTTCTGAGCATTAGAACAGAGTACACAGTATGTACTGTAGAACACACACAGATGGTCTACAGAATGGAATTGGAGAACTACAAAGTCCATGTTGACAGTAGAGGGCAGCACAGTGGTGTTGGCAAGTTGGCAGGTTCTGGTTCCATGTCGTCTGCCCTGGTGGTGAATTGGTTGCCCTAAATTGCGAGTGAGTGTGTGTCCAGCGATGGTTTGGCGCCCTGTCCTGGGTCTATCTGCCCAGCACCCGAAACGTTCTCCCCTGGATGGGCATAGAGAACCCCACCCCCACCACCCCCCACCGTGATGCTAGTAGAGGATTAAGTGGAGGATAATGCGATGCGAATGTTGTTTGATTAACATTTGGAGAACGTTGGTGTGTCTGTGTATCCTCTGCATATTAAAATCACTAATACCTTCGTCACAGTTTGCTTATGTGGAACCCGGGGAACCGGGGGGGTCTGTGACGGCGCAGTCATTAGACTGGCAGACATAAACATGATCTGATGAGCTGTCGTTAAACATAATGACAGCAGTGATGATGTTTGCCTAATTAGGATCCCGTAAAGCCGACGCACAGCCCCCCCGGCGTTTCAATCCGGGCCTCGGATGCGCCGGCCTTCTTTAAAGTCCTCCCCGGGCCTATCCCAGTCCTTCGGAGTACAGTAAACGAGTCGTATTTTAGGATGGGATGCTGTTTTCTGCTGTCTGTGTGTTTGTTTGGCCTCTGTGTGTGTGTGTTGGGAGGGAGGGGGGGCTGGCTGTGGTTTGTGTCACGATGTCAGTGGTGAGAGGCGTCGCGGGGGGTGACGGAGAACCTGACAAAGTGCCAAGAAGCGGCCCAACAGTCTGCTTCCGCACAAGGACGCAGCCTCGTCCTGCATCCTGCGAACTGTTTCAACCGCTATTGTCTATTTTTGCACTTGCTGAGTAAGCGCAACTCGGGTTAGCTGTGGGTCAGAAGGAGAGGGAGGGATGGGAGGGAGGCAGGGGGGCTGTTGGGTGAGAGAGAGAGAGAGAGAGAGAGAGCGAGAGGGAGGGAGAATTGCTAAGGCAGCAAAACCAAGATGTTTAAAGCAGCTTGATTTTTTTTTTTTGTATTTTTTTGTATTTTTTTTTATATTTATTTAATTGTTTTTGCTTTCCGTTTTTAAATTTTTTATTTTTTATTTTTATTTTTTTTAAATCCTCGTTCCCGTAAGGACGCCTACCTGCGAGCGAGCGGCCGCTCCGTCAAACGTGACAGCCGTTGGTCATTATTAATGTATAAGGCTCTGGAACCGGATGATGTGTTTTTAATTTCTGTTTTATTACTGGAAGCTCCCAAAGAGACCATTATGGAGAGGATGGGTGGGTGGGAGGGTGGGTGGGTGGGTGGGTAAATGGGTGGGGTGGGTATTTTAGGGCTGGGTGGGGAAGGCAGGATCAAGGGACTCCCTGGGGACCTTAACGAGTGCGTGTGATGATGTGAGAGGGGGGTGATAACACTCAAACCTCCCCCATCGTGGATGCTGCCTCCAGGGGCCGACAGGTGCGGCACTGATTCCTTTCATCTGCCTGACTGACTGCCCAGATACCCCGGTCTGATACCCAGATACCCCGGTCTGATACCCAGATACCCCGGTCTGAACGCTTTCATACCACGAGCACTAAACAAAAACACAAACGTGAAATAAACATCCATTACTCATATAGATCTTATACATTCATACTGTAGTGGTTGGCATGTTCTCCTCTCAGCGCTGGGGATTCCCGGTTCGAATCCCGATCTGGGTGGAGTTTCCATGTTCTCCCCGTGTCTGCGTGGGTTTCCTCCGGGTTCTCCGGTTTCCTCCCACAGTCCAAAAAACATAGATTAAGGTCAATTGAATTCTCCAAATTGCCCCATATAGAGTGTGTCTGTGTGTGAGTGTGTGCCCAGTGAGAGATTGGCGTCCTGTCCTGGGTGTATCTGCCCAGCGCTCGAAACGTTCTCCCCTGGATGGGCATGGGGAACCCCCCCCTACCCCCGCGACCCTATCTATCCATCCATCCATTATCTTCTGCTTTATCCTCTACTGGGGTTGGGAGGGGGGGGGGGTTCCCCATACCCACCCAGGGGAGAACGTTTCGGGCGCTGGGCAGATACACCCAGGACAGGACGCCAATCTATTCCTCCAGGTTCTTCGGTTTCCTCCCACAGCCCAAAAACATAGATCAAGGTTAATTGAATTCTCCAAATTGCCCCATATAGAGTGTGTGTATGTGTGTGAGTGTGTGCCCAGTGATAGATTGGTGTCCTGTCCTGGGTGTATCTGCCCAGCGCCCGAAACGTTCTCCCCCTGTCTTCCGCTTTATCCTCTACTGGGGTTGTGGGGGGGGGGGGTACCCCATGCCCATCCAGGGGAGAACGTTTTGGGCGCCGGACAGATACAGCGGGGCAATCTATCACTGGGCACACACTCACTCACACAAACACAGTCTATATGGGGCAATTAGGAAAATACAATTGACTTGATCCATGTTTTTGGACTGTGGGAGGAAACCGGAGAACCCGGAGGAGCCCACATGGACACGGGGAGAACATGGAAACTCCACCCAGATTGGGACTAACAAAGCATGTAGAGAACGTGATGGACTACAGAATGTGACTGTAGAACTACAAAGTCCATCTGTATGACCAGAGGAACCAACAACACCACAGTGAGGGTACAACCCAAGAACATGTCTCTTGTTTGTGCTATACATCCATGACCACTAGGCTGCGCTGCCTCCCGTCCTTCATTCTGTCTTTCCTCTGTGTGAGTGACGGAAACGCAGGTCCGGTTCCTCTCCCCTCGTCCTTCTTGCCGTCCCCGTGTTCTCCATCACGGCCGACGGACCGAGCCCGTGTTTACAGAGCCGTTCCGTTCGTTGACCTCGCGTTCCGACTGGACGCCGACCCGATTTTCTTTCCCCCGTGCTTCTGCTTTTGTCTCGGGTTCCGAACGTACCTTCCGTAGCCTGTCCTGAGAAAAACGAGCCCATAGAAGGCACATTAGAGCGGAGGGGGGGTTGGGGGGCAAACGGGGGGGGGGGGGGGGGCAAGCCTGGGGGAGAGGGATTAGTGTTGTATAAAATCTATCCAGTATTAAAGAGACAGCGGAGGCCCCGGAGTTAATCCCCTGCTGCGGGGCAGGAGTGATGGAGGAGGAGGAGGAGGAGGAGGAAGGCTGGCTTTATCTCCATGTCCATCCTTTAGTGAGGAGGCGGGGCTTCGAGTTGCATCATTCCGGTTCTGTGATGCTCAGAATGTGAGTGAAGCTTCATCTATGATGATAACATTAGGGTTCTATTACAAAAGATCTATACAATCTAGACATATGTAGTTGGGCTATTATAGCCTTGCAAATTTTGGCCACGCCCCCTTTCTCCACCATGTAGATGGACTTTGTAGTTCTCCAATTACGGCCTGTAGTCCATCTGTGTTCTTTGTTGTTGTTAGTCCCTTGTTGGTTCTCTGTTCTCTGTTGGTCAGGAGCATCACAGAACAGGTATCATTTGGGTGGTGGATTGTTTCTTGTCGGTTCTGCAGTGACACTGATGTGGTGAGGGGGTTCTAGTGCAGCAGTGCTGCTGGAGGTCCATTTCTCCACCTCAGTCACACTGCTGGGATAGGACTAATGCCCCCACCCAATAACCCCTGCTCTGTGGTGGTACTATTGGGGTCCTGAGCATTAGAACAGAGGACACAGTATGTACTGTAGAACACACACAGATGGTCTACGGAATGGAATTGGAGAACTACAAAGTCCATCTGCTCAGGACGTGGAACTGAGAACAGGGCGGCACGGTGGCTTAATGGTTGGCATGTTCTCCTCTCAGCGCTAGGGATTCCCGGTTCGAATCCCAATCTGGGTGGAGTTTCCATGTTCTCCCCGTGTCGGCGTGGGTTTCCTCCGGGTTCTCCGGTTTCCTCCCACAGTCCAAAAACATGGAGCAAGCTCAATTGAATTCTCCAAATTGCCCCATATAGAGTGTGTCTGTGTGAGTGAGTTTGCCCGGCGATAGATTGGCATCCTGTCCTGGGTGTATCTGCCCAGCGTCCAAAACGTTCTCCCCTGGATGGGCAAGGGAACCCCCCCCACGACCCTAATAGAGGATAAAGCGGGCAGATAGACCCAGGACAGGACGCCAATCTATCGCTGGACACACACTCACTTACACACACACACTCTATATGGGGCAATTTGGAGAATTCAACTGTCCTCGATCCACGTTTTTTTGGACTGTGGGAGGAAACCGGAGAACCAGATTGGGATCGGAACCGGGAATCCCTAGTGCTGAGAGGAGAACATGCCAACCACTATGGCACCTTGCCGCCCACACAAAATGATATAATGTAATGTCATGTGGAGCTACCGTATTATACGTTGCATATCTGGTTCTGTGTGTCCCCGGTTCTCTGTGTCCCCCCTGTGTGTCCGGGTTCTGTGTCCCCGGTTCTCTGTCCGGTTGAAGTTCAAGTTATTTATTTAAGTCGCGCTTTTTACAACAGTACATCATCACAAAGCAGCTTTACAGAATGAAAAGCCTTTAAACCCCCAAAGAGCAAGCCGAAGCGACAGTGGCAAGACAAAACTCCATTATGTTGTTATTTAAGGAAGAAACCTTGTGAGGACCAAGACTCAGTGAGGCACTCATCCTCCTTGAGCGGGGGGGCAGCAACAACAGTGTAGGACAGCCATGTACAGATATTTAACAAATAGAACAACTGGAGAACTATATGTGAGTCCATTAGGGGGCGTCCTGCAGCACCGCCAGTCCAATTGATATTAAGGTTCCATCCAGTGTTCGTCAGCAGAACCATGGATGAAGATCTCCAGGAAGCCGGGGGAAAAGAAACAGACAAGGACGGCAGTTCTCAGTCCCCGGTTCTGTCCCCGGTTCTGTCCCCGGTTCTGTCCCCGAATGCTCAGTGAAGAGCATCGCTGGGTGATGAGGAGAATAAAGCCGGGTCTGAGGTCCTCAACGTGACGAGGCGGTGGAGCAGAGTGAATGAAATCAGCTGAGTTGAATCTGTGGACACGCCAGGCGTTTCATCTGTAAATGAAGGTGGTGGAGGAGGGGCGGGGATTAGGTGGAGGAGGGGCGGGGATTAGGTGGAGGAGGGGCGGGGATTAGGTGGAGGTGCTGTATGGTGTCATGTGGTTAAAGGAGATTAGAGGAACGGGAATGGGGGCGTGGCTTGCCTCTGACTAATAGTTGAGAATGCTTTGAAGTAGGGGTGAGCTGCAATATTCGACGATTCGATTCGGAGAACCGTAGTCGACTATGAACCTCATAGTCGAATGTACCATTTTGGATAGGCATGGGGAACCCCCCCACACGCAACCCTAATAGAGGATAAAGTGGAAGATAATGAAATATCCTCAGCGCTAGGGATTCCCGGTTCGAATCCCCATCCAGGTGGAGTTTTCATGTTCTCTCCGTGTCCGTGTGGGTTTCCTCCGGGTTCCTCCCACAGTCCAAAAACATGGATCAAGTCAATTGAATTCTCCAAATTGCCCCATATAGAGTGTGTCTGTGTGAGTGAGTGTGTGTCCAGCGATGGATTGGCGTCCTGTCCTGGGTGTGTCTGCCCAGCGCAATATTCGCTGATTCGACGATTCGATTCGGAGAACCGTAGTCGACTATGAACCTCATAGTCGAATGTACCATTTTGGATGGGCATGGGGAACCCCCCCCCACGCAACCCTAATAGAGGATAAAGTGGAAGATAATGAAATATACATGTTCTCCTCTCAGCACTAGGGATTCCCAGTTCGAATCCCCATCCAGGTGGAGTTTTCATGTTCTCTCCGTGTCCGTGTGGGTTTCCTCCGGGTTCTCCGGTTTCCTCCCACAGTCCAAAAACATGGTAAAGTCAATTGAATTCTCCAAATTGCCCCATAGAGAGTGTGTCTGTGTGAGTGAGTGTGTGTCCAGCGATGGATTGGCGTCCTGTCCTGGGTGTGTCTGCCCAGCGCAATATCCGCTGATTCGACGATTCGATTCGGAGAACCGTAGTCGACTATGAACCTCATAGTCGAATGTACCGTTTTGACCACATGGGGGCGCCCATGGCTGCTGCTAAGCATTAGTTTTTACATGAAATGTCTTTGTTTTCGTTATATATATAGCCTTTTGTCAAATAAAATCATCCTAATTTCTGGAAAAAAAAAGAAAAACAAAAAAAAGGTTTTCTTTTGTTAGAAAAACAAGTAAAATATATTTTTAAAAAAAATCTTTTTTAAAAACTATGCTTATAGCGCCATCTTGTGGTGCAATTTTAACTGATCCGACTATCAGTCAACTATAGGGAAATCTGACGAATCAGATTCGACTATGAAAATCTGTAGTTCAATACAGCCCTACTTTGAAGTGATACCTAAACACGGCCACGCTCGGGCCGAGGACGGTGGAGGACAGGGTTCCAGTTCACGGCTTTGTCTCGCGCTGAAGCTCCTGTCTTTATGTTCTCCGTCAGTTTTGGGATTCCATTCCAAGACTATCCAGCTGTGTGGGTGTCATTTTAGAACTTTCAAGTTCTAAGATGGGGTAGGATGGGTGTAAGGGTGTTATCTAAAGCAGGGGTGCTCACACTTTTCTGGCCCGAGATCTACTTTTCCATTGGACAGGTCATCGAGATCCAATTTTTTTTTAGGCTTTTTATATTAGAACCTGTTTACACACGTTAGTATTGGGGCGGCACGGTGGCTTAGTGGTTGGCATGTTCTCCTCTCAGCACTAGGGATTCCTGGTTCCAATCCCAATCTGGGTGGAGTTTCCATGTTCTCCCCGTGTCCACGTGGGTTTCTCCCACAGTCCAAAAACATGGATCGAGTCGATTGAATTCTCCAAATTGCCCCATATTGAGTGTGTGTGTGTGTGTGTGTGTGTGCACAGTGATAGATTGCCCCCCTGTCCTGGGTGTATCTGTCCAGCGCCTGAGACGCTCTCCCCTGGATGGGCATGGGGAACCCCCCCCCCCACGCAACCCTAATAGAGGATAAAGTGGAAGATAATGAGATATCCTCAGTGCTAGGGATTCCCGGTTCGAATCCCCATCTGGGTGGAGTTTCCATGTTCTCCCCGTGTCCGCGTGGGTTTCCTCCGGGTTCTCCGGTTTCCTCCCACAGTCCAAAAACATGGATCAAGTCAATTGAGTTCTCCAAATTGCCCCATATAGAGTGTGTCTGTGTGAGTTAGTGAGTGTGTGTCCAGCGATAGATTGGCGTCCTGTCCTGGGTGTATCTGCCCAGCGCCCGAGACGTTTTCCCCTGGATGGGCATGGGGAACCCCCCCCCCGCCACCCTAATAGAGGATAAAGCGGGAGATAATGAATGGATGTTTGTTATAGTGAGGGTGGCACGGTGGCTTAGTGGTTTAGCATGTTCTCCTTTCAGTGCTATGGATTCCCGGTTTGAATCCCAATCCGGGTGGAGTTTCCATGTTCTCCCCGTGTCCGCATGGGTTTCCTCCGGGTTCTCCGGTTTCCTCCCACAGTCTGAAAACATGGATCGAGTCAATTGAATTCTCCAAATTGCCCCATATAGAGTGTGTCTGTGTGAGTGAGTGTGTGTCCAGTGATAGATTGGTGCACTGGGTCCTGGGTATCTGCCCAGCGCCCGAAACGTTCTCCCCTGGATGGGCATGGGGAACATGCTAACCACTAAGCCACCGTGCGCCCAGATTGAACACAATTAAAGATAAAAAAAAAAATCTATTTGCCCCAATGACACATGGAAAGCAATCCTTTAACGCTGATTATTCTCGGTTTGTTCAGAAGGTCTGCATGATGTTCGCAAACTAAAGAATGCGCTGACCTTTAACGATGCGGCGAAATTAATTCCATTTTTTACAATTTAAAGGTTAGATAAAGGTTAAATCATGGCATAAATTTCCGAACGCGGCGTCTGGTGTGTTCACTGGATCTGGAATGATTGATTATTGGCTTAGTGGTTGGCATGTTCTCCTCTCAGCACTAGGGATTCTCGGTTCGAATCCCCATCTGGGTGGAGTTTCCATGTTCTCCCCGTGTCCGCGTGCGTTTCCTCCGGGTTCTCTGTTATCCTCCCACAGTCCAAAAACATGGATAAGGGTCAATTGAATTCTCCAAATTGCCCCATATAGAGTGTGTGTGTGTGAGTGTGTGTCCAGTGATAGATTGGCGCCCTGTCCTGGGTGTATCAGCCCAGCGCCCGAGACGTTCTCCGCTGGATGGGCATGGGGAACCCTTACAAGGAACAAATTTAGTCTATTTAAGCCGCTAGCTAGCCGCGTCTTGTTGAGTCATGGTGCGGGACGTGCTACGTCCGCGGTGGACGTGTGTTCTGTTAGACATGCGTCTCTGTGTGGACACGAGTCATTAAGCGGCGTACACTCTTATCTGCCAATAACTCCCCCGGCTCGTTGCCGTGGCGCCTGCATGGTGTCTCTGCTCTCTGGACCGCTGCGTCTCAGAGATCGAGACGAGACGAGACGAGATCAAAAGCGAGTAGGGCGAGACCATTTTCTCGCGTGTTCATGAAGACGCGGAACCTTTTGGTGAATGAAAGTCGACTCTGTTGGAGAACCAGGGCAACTTTCTTCTTCCCCGGTGTTCTCATCGAGTGCGTGGTACATTCCTCACCCCCGCGTGAACCTGTCTCCGTTCAAGTGGAACGCTCCGGGTCAGGAGTACAGCAACGGGAAACGTGGAGGCCTCGGGGGCCATGTCCATCCAGGGGAGAACGTCTCGGGGGCTGGGCAGATACACCCGGGACAGGACACACTGACAGACACACACTTTGTATAGGGGCAATTTAGAACATGAATCCATGTTTATGGACTGTATAGAAAAGCCACAAGGACATGGGGAGAACATGCCAACTCTCATCTCACTTTATCTTCCGCTTAATCCTCTACTGCGGGTGGGCGGTTCCCCATGCATGTATAGGGGCATTTACCCAAACATTCTCCATGTTTAAGGATGTATGGAAATCTCCCCCCAAGGACATGGGGAGAACATGCCAACGTCCATAGATTGGGATTAGGATCATCTCACTTTATCTTCCGCTTAATCCTCTACGCGGGTGGGAGGTTTCTCCATGCCCTATCCATGTTTCGGGTGCTGGGCAGAACACCCACTGTAGTTCACACTAACAAAGACATACCCCCGTAGGGGCAATTTATATAGGGGCAATTCAGGGTTCTCCGATGAATCCATGTTTAAGGATGCCACAAAATCCAAAAACATGGGGAAGTCATGCCAACTCCCCCAAATTGGGATTAGTACCTCACTTTATCTTCCGTTAATCCTCTACTGCGGGTGGGGGTTCTCCATGCCCATCCAGGGGAGAACGTTTCGGGTGTGATGGGCAGATACACCCAGGACAGGACACACTAACAAAGACATACACCATATAGGGGCAATTTATATAGGGGCAATTCAGAACATGAATCCATGGTTTATGGACTGTAATAGAAATGCGTCTCACAAGGACATGGGGAGAACATGCCAACTCCACCCAGAATTGGGACTAGTACCTCATCTCCCTTTATCTCCGCTTAATCCTCTACTGCGGGTGGGGGTTCTCCCATGCCCATCCAGGGGAGAACGTTTAGGGTGCTGGGCAGATACACCCAGGACTGGACACACTAAAAAAGACATACACCATATAGGGGCAATTTATATAGGGGCAATTCAGAACATGAATCCATGTTTATGGACTGTATAGAAAACCCACAAGGATGAGGGAGAACATGCCAACTCTACCCAGATTGGGATTAGTACCTCATCTCACTTTATCTTCCGCTTAATGAAACTGGGGTGGGGGGTTCTCCATGCCCATCCAGGGGAGAACGTTTCGGGTGCTGGGCAGATACACCCAGGACAGGACACACTAACAAAGACATACACCATATAGGGGCAATTTATATAGGGGCAATTTAGAACATGAATCCATGTTTATGGACTGCATAGAAAAGCCACAAGGACATGGGGAGAACATGCCAACTCCACCCAGATTGGGATTAGTACCTCATCTCACTTTATCTTCCGCTTAATCCTCTACTGCGGGTGGGGGGTTCTCCATGCCCATCCAGGGGAGAACGTTTCGGGTGCTGGGCAGATACACCCAGGACAGGACACACTAACAAAGACACACACCATATAGGGGCAATTTATATAGGGGCAATTCAGAACATGAATCCATGTTTATGGACTGTATAGAAAAGCCACAAGGACATGGGGAGAACATGCCAACTCCACCCAGATTGGGACTAGTACCTCATCTCACTTTGTTATCTTCCGCTTAATCCTCTACTGGGGTTGGCGGGTTCCCCATGCCCATCCATGGGAGAACGTTTAGGGTGCTGGGCAGATACACCCAGGACAGGACACACTAAAAAAGACATACACCATATAGGGGCAATTTATATAGGGGCAATTCAGAACATGAATCCATGTTTATGGACTGTATAGAAAAGCCACAAGGACATGGGGAGAACATGCCAACTCTACCCAGATTGGGATTAGTACCTCATCTCACTTTATCTTCCGCTTAATCCTCTACTGTGGGTGGGGGTTCCCCATGCCCAACCAGGGGAGAACGTTTCGGGTGCTGGGCAGATACACCCAGGACAGGACACACTAACTAAGACACACACCATATAGGGGCAATTTATATAGGGGCAATTCAGAACATGAATCCATGTTTAAGGACTGTATAGAAATCTCACAAGGACATGGGGAGAACATGCCAACTCCACCCAGATTGGGATTAGTACCTCATCTCACTTTGTTATCTTCCGCTTAATCCTCTACTGGGGTTGGCGGGTTCCCCATGCCCATCCAGGGGAGAACGTTTAGGGTGCTGGGCAGATACACCCAGGACAGGACACACTAACAGACACACACTGTATAGGGGCAATTTAGATAGGGGCAATTTAGAACATGAATCTATGTTTATGGACTGTATAGAAAACCCACAAGGATGGGGGAGAACATGCCAACTCCACCCAGATTGGGATTAGTACCTCATCTCACTTTGTTATCTTCCGCTTAATCCTCTACTGGGGTTGGCGGGTTCCCCATGCCCATCCAGGGGAGAACGTTTCGGGTGCTGGGCAGATACACCCAGGTCAGGACACACTAACAAAGACACACACCATATAGGGGCAATTTATACCACACCACAATTTAGATAGGGGCAATTCAGAACATGAATCCATGTTTATGGACTGTATAGAAATCTCACAAGGACATGGGGAGAACATGCC
Source organism: Corydoras sp. C115 (assembly GCA_019802505.1). Lineage (NCBI taxonomy): Eukaryota > Metazoa > Chordata > Actinopteri > Siluriformes > Callichthyidae > Corydoras > Corydoras sp. C115. Next base: position 274,885 of record JAFMOC010000323.1, on the reverse strand, counting down.
AACTCCACCCAGATTTGGATTAGTACCTCATCTCACTTTATCTTTTGCTTCATTCTCTATTAGGGTCGTGGTGAGGGGGGGGGGTTCCCCATGCCCATCCCACACTCACTCACACACACACACACACTCTATATAGGGGCAATTTATACAGGGACAATTCAGAGTGGCCAATTCACCTTGAAAATATGTCTATGTCCTCCCCATGTTTATGTACTTTTTTTGGGGGGTTCTCTGGTTTCCTCCCGCAGTCCAAAAACATGGACTAGGTTCTCCAGTCCAAAAAGTCCAAACATATGAATTTGAGCTGAATTGGCTGCTCTAAATTCCCCCATCTAATTTGCCCCATGGAAATTGCCCCATATACTGTGTGTATGTGTGAGTGAGCGTGTGCCAGTAATGGCTCGGTGCCGTGTCCTTCTCCCCTGGATGATATGTGGCGGTCAGTAAGGTTTTTAAATCCAGGTTTAAGTTAGTCAGGCTATAGTTAACCTCAGGATTATTTGCCTCACACGTCAGTTGTCTTTAATAAATGAAGACAGCCCTCGTCTCGGACCGGCCGCCTCGCTCGCTCGCCCGTCTGATCTCATCTGCGTCTCCGGGCTGTAAATCTCTCTCGGTTCTGGATCCAGGTCTCAGGAAGCGCTCTCGTTCTCCTCCAGCTGTCGAGCAGAACATTCCTCGGCTAATCGGCGTCCACGGACGGGAAGCAGAACCACGATTTAAGGCCCCGGATGTGTCGGCCGTGGCCCGCGCTCGGGATCCGGATGACCTCGGCGCTTGTGGAGGCGTGAGGAGGGAACGCGCTGGCTTTCTCGTCGTGTTGGCGCTGGTCGGGAACCTCGGCGTGCTTCGGGTTCTCGTAACGGTTCCGCAGCTGCCGCCGTCCGTCCGTCCGTCGTCCGTTCGGACGGGGTCGGATTCTGGACGTGTCGGCAGCTGGATGGCGTTTTTGTTTTTTGCAGCTGGCTTTCTGATCAAGCCGTGACCTCAGAACTCCTCGGTTCTACCCTCAGTGTGTGTTTTCGGTTCCTCTGATCATATAGATGGACTTTGTAGTTCTTTGTAGACTGACATGGTGGTGCAGGTGTGTTAGTGTGTGTTGTGCTGACCAATCAATCGCTGAGCACACACACACTCACACATCCATCCATCCATTATCTTCTGCTTTATCCTCTATTAGGTTCGCGGTGGGGTTCCCCATGCCCATCCAAGGGAGAACGTCTCGGGCGCTGGGCAGATACACCCAAGACAGGACGCCAATCCATCGCTGGACACACACTCACTCACACCGACACACTCTATATGGGGCAATTTGGAGAACTCAATTGACTTGATCCATGTTTTTGGACTGTGGGAGGAAACCGGAGAACCCTGAGGAAACCCACGTGGACACGGGGAGAACATGGAAACTCCACCCAGATTGGGATTCGAACCTGGGAATCCCTAGAGCTGAGAGGAGAACATGCCAACCACTAATCCATCATATAATGCCCATCCAGGGGAGAACGTTTCGGGCGCTGGGCAGATACACCCAGGACAGGGCGCCAATCTATCACTTGGACACACACTCACTCACACATACACACTCTATATGGGGCAATTTGGAGAAATCAATTGACTTGATCCATGTTTTTGGACTGTGGGAGGAAACCGGAGAACCCGGAGGAAACCCATGTGGACACAGGGAGAACATGGAAACTCCACCCAGAATAGGATTTGAACCTGGGAATCCCTAGCGCTGAGAGGAGAACCACCATGACGCGCCACATACACATATAAGGGCAATTTAAAGCAGCCAATTTACCTTGAATCTCTGGAAGAAAACCAGAGAAAACCCAAAGGACACCCACACAGACACGGAGAGAACATGGAAACTCCACCCAGATCGGGATCCGAACCTGGTTTGAAGTTCGCCACGCCCCCTTTTTGCTTTTCCTGTGCAGATGGACTTTGTAGTTCTCCAATTCCATTCTGTAGTCCATCTGTTTGTGTTCTACAGTACATACTGTGTACTCTGTTCTAATGCTCAGAACCCCAATAGTACCAGCACAGAGCAGGGGTTATTGGGTGGGGGCATTAGTCCTATCCCAGCAGTGTGACTGAGGTGGAGAACTGAACCTCCAGCAGCACTGCTGCACTAGAACCCCATCACCACATCAGTGTCACTGCAGAACTGACAATAAACAATCCACCACCCAAATGCTACCTGTTCTGTGATGCTCCTGACCAACAGAGAACAGAGAACCAACAGGGGACTAACAACAACAAAGAACACAGATGGACTACAGTCTGGAATTGGAAAACTACAAAGTCCATCTATGGTAAGTGGAGGACATAGAGGATGGAGCCAGAAGGGGGCGTGGCCGATCTTCACTGGTACCATAATCCCTGCTCTGTGGTGGTACTATTGGGGTTCTGAGCATTAGAACAGAGTACACAGTATGTACTGTAGAACACAAACAGATGGACTACAGAATGGAATTGTAGAACTACAAAGTCCATCTAAGTGGTAAGTGGAGGAAATGGACATTAGGGCAAGAAGGGGGCGTGGCTAAACTTCACTGGTACCATAATCCCTGCTCTGTGGTGGTACTATTGGGGTTCTGACCATTAGAACAGAGTAAAGGGGATGTACACAGTATTTACTGTAGAACACAAACAGATGGACTACAGAATGGAATTGGAGAACTACAAAGTCCATCTATATGGTAAGTGGAGGACATGGAGAACGCTGTCAAATTGAGCTTTGAATTATGATGGTTCTGCGTATTCGAGACAGACGGAACGGGAACAACGGGGGAACGCAATATGGTTCTATGTTAATGGATGAATTAAGGGTCTGGGGACTGGTTAAAAATAAAGATGGAGATCTTGGAGAACAGCAGCATGTGGGTTTTAAATCAAACCTAAAGACTCTGAAGACGCGTGGCGGTGGATTTATGGTGCGTTGGCCCCGCGGAACCCTCTCTGGAGAACCCGTGATATATCAGCAGAGAAGCTGCCTATGTAAATGTTTCGTTTCTGGTTCCGTCTGGAGCTCGGCCGTGTCTGGGTTCCCATGGTTACCTGCACGCCTTGGGTTAGTCATGTGACTGGAAAAGACCACCCAGCTGCTGACTCCAGGGGGCGCCTTTGATGTGGAGTGGTTACATGTGTGCAGCACGGATCCAAAGCCTGGGCTCGAACGCACTCCGACCGTTTACGGGGTTCCGTGTGGCGGCGATGTGCGCAAGCAGGGGCTCGGGTTCCACCCGCCCCTGCGCACCAGACCGACGGACGGGCGGCGCGGCGGCGTTCACTCGCACCAGGCTCCTGCGGCTAGACGCCAAATCCACACATCACAGCGCTGGTGTAGTTTCTCCGTCAGGGGCTGGAACCGCATTCACTTAAAGAACCGGGGAGGTTTTTAGCTTAGAACAAAGGCTGATGGTTCAAAGCCAGGCTTTGTGGTTGGCATGTTCTCCTCTCAGCGCTGGGGATTCCCGGTTCGAATCCCAATCTGGGTGGAGTTTCCATGTTCTCCCCGTGTCTGCGTGGGTTTCTTCCGGGTTCTCCGGTTTCCTCCCACAGTCCAAAAACATGGATCAAGGGCAATCGAGTTCTCCAAATTGCCCCATATAGAGTGTGTCTGTGTGAGTGAGTGTGTGTCCAGTGATAGATTGGCGTCCTGTACTGGGTCTATCTGCCCAGCGCCTGAAACGTTCTCCCCTGGATGGGCATGGAGAACCCCCCCACAACCCTAATAGAGGATAAAGCGGACGATAATGGATGGATGGTTCAAAGCCAATGTGACCTCCATCCATTATCTTCAGCTTTATCCTCTACTAGGGTCGCGGGGGTGGGGTGGGGGGTTCCCCATGCCCATTCAGGGGAGAACGTTTCGGGCGCTGGGCAGATACACCCAGGACAGTACGCCAATCTATCACTGGACACACACTCACTCACACAGACACACTCTATATGGGGCAACTTGGAGAATTCATTTGACTTGATCCATGTTTTTGGACTGTGGGAGGAAACCGGAGAACCCGGAGGAGACCCACGCAGACACGGGGAGAACATGGAAACTCCACCCAGATTGGGATTCGAACTGGCACTCCCAAATTAATTTAGCTATGTATTCTGGAAGGGGCGTGTACGGTGGCTAAGTGGTTTAGCATGTTCTCCTCTCAGCGTTAGGGATTCCCGGTTCGAATCCCAATCTGGGTGGAGTTTCCATGTTCTCCCCGTGTCTGCGTGGGTTTCCTCCGGGTTCTCCGGTTTCCTCCCACAGTCCAAAAACATGGATCAAGTCAATTGAATTCTCCAAATTGCCCCATATAGAGTGTGTCTGTGTGAGTGAGTGTGTGTCCAGCGATGGATGGATTGGCGTCCTGTCCTGGGTGTATCTGCCCAGCTCCCGAGACGTTCTCCCCTGGATGGGCATGGGGAACCCCCCCCCCCCCCACGACCCTAATAGAGGATGAAGCGGAAGATAATGAATGAATGAATGTTCTGTAGCAGCCAAAGCAACGTTAATAAAGCTTTAAAGTTTACAGAGTGCTGAAATCTAAGCTCCTCCTTCTCAAAGAGTCATTTACCGAAGCTTCGGAATCGAAAGCGTCTCTGAAAACGACTCTGTTATTAAAAAATAGACATTTATTTACAGTGACAGATCTGGGTCGCTCGTCCAGGACTCCTGCCGTTCGGCGGGGACACGTTGCATATCCCGTGCTGCCGTTCACCTCTGGCTTCGCCGGACAACCACGGATTGGGCAAGAGCGGCTGTGAGACTAACCAGAGCCGTAAAATTTCCCCTATCCCTGCCAGTGGAACAGTGGAGCCGTGTGAAACGGGGTTGGGGAGCTTTCAGGGAGCTGTGGGAGCCGTATCCGCACCGGGTTCTATGACTCAGGCCCGGCTCGGCTCAAACAGATGGCTACTTTTAAGGATGGAGAGCGCCGTGTTCTGGGAAAGGCGGAAGACGGCCCACTCCACCTACACCGGGCCTGAACTGTGCGCCCGTTTGATGAGTACCAGTTGGATTGGGCTTGGGAACCGGCGTTCTCTGGGTTCCCAATTTAGATTGGGGCGATTTAGAGCAGTCACTTTACTTGAATCCATGTTTTTGGAATGTGGGAGGAAACTGGAGAACCAGAGAAAACCCACACGGATTTGCAATGGGGCAATTTAAAGCAGTCACTTTACCTTGAATCCATGTTTTTGGAATGTGGGAGGAAACTGGAGAACCAGAGAAAACCCACACGGATTTACAATGGGGCAATTTAGATTGGGGCAATTTAGAGCAGTCACTTTACCTTGAATCCATGTTTTTGGAATGTGGGAGGAAACTGGAGAACCAGAGAAAACCCACACTGATTTACAATGGGGCAATTTAGAGCAGTCACTTTACCTTGAATCCATGTTTTTGGAATGTGGTAGGAAACTGGAGAACCAGAGAAAACCCACACGGATTTACAATGGGGCAATTTAGATTGGGGCAATTTAGAGCAGTCACTTTACCTTGAATCCATGTTTTTGGAATGTGGGAGGAAACTGGAGAACCAGAGAAAACCCACACGGATTTACAATGGGGCAATTTAGATTGGGGCAATTTAGAGCAGTCACTTTACCTTGAATCCATGTTTTTTGGAATGCAATTGGAGAACCTGGAAAACTACACGGATAGGGAGAACATGCAAACTCCGCCCAGGTCGAGAACCTGGATCAAATCCTCTTACACCAAACACATGGATTCAAGGTAATTGCTCTAAATGGTGTTAGCATGTTTCCTCTCAGCACTGGGGATCCAATCCTAATCTGGTTGAGTTTCCAGTTCTCCCCGTGTCCGCGTGGGTTTTCCTCCTGGGTTCTCCGGTTTTCTCCCACAGTCCAAAAACATGGATTAAGTCACTTGAGTTCTCCAAATTGCCCCATATAGAGTGTGTCTTGTGGAAGTTTGTGTCCAGTAAGAGTTGCCCCCCAGTCCTGGGTGTATCTGCCCAGCGCCCGAAACTTCTCCAAATTGCCCCATATACCTTTAAGGATGAAAAGAAAGGCGGAAGACCGGCCCACTCCACCTACACACGGGCCTGAAACTGTGCGCCCGTTTTGACAGTACCAGTTGGGGGCAACCGGCGTTCTCTGGGTTCCCAATTTAGATTGGGGCGATTTAGAGCAGTCACTTTACCTTGAATCCATGTTTTTGGAATGTGGGAGGAAACTGGAGAACCAGAGAAAACCCACACGGATTTACAATGGGGCAATTTAGATTGGGGCAATTTAGAGCAGTCACTTTACCTTGAATCCATGTTTTTGGAATGTGGGAGGAAACTGGAGAACCAGAGAAAACCCACACGGATTTACAATGGGGCAATTTAGATTGGGGCAATTTAGAGCAGTCACTTTACCTTGAATCCATGTTTTTGGAATGTGGGAGGAAACTGGAGAACCAGAGAAAACCCACACGGATTTACAATGGGGCAATTTAGATTGGGGCAATTTAGAGCAGTCACTTTACCTTGAATCCATGTTTTTGGAATGTGGGAGGAAACTGAAGAACCAGAGAAAACCAACACGGATTTACAATGGGGCAATTTAGATTGGGGCAATTTAGAGCAGTCACTTTACCTTGAATCCATGTTTTTGGAATGTGGGAGGAAACTGGAGAACCAGAGAAAACCAACACGGATTTACAATGGGGCAATTTAGATTGGGGCAATTTAGAGCAGTCACTTTACCTTGAATCCATGTTTTTTGGGTTCTGTCCAAGCAAATTGGAGAACCTGGAGAAAACCCTACACGGATAGAAGGAGAACATGCAAACTCCGCCCAGGTCGAGATTTGAACCTGGATCAAATCCTCTTACAGTCCAAACACATGGATTCAAGGTGAATTGCTCTAAATTGCCCCAACTTCGTGGTTAGCATGTTCTCCTCTCAGCACTGGGGATCCAGGTTCGAATCCTAATCTGGGTGGAGTTTCCATGTTCTCCCCGTGTCCGCGTGGGTTTCCTCCGGGTTCTCCGGTTTTCTCCCACAGTCCAAAAACATGGATTAAGTCACTTGAGTTCTCCAAATTGCCCCATATAGAGTGTGTCTGTGTGAGTGAGTTTGTGTCCAGTAATAGATTGCCCCCCAGTCCTGGGTGTATCTGCCCAGCGCCCGAAACGTTCTCCAAATTGCCCCATATAGAGTGTGTCTGTGTGACTTTAAGGATGGAGAGCGCCGTGTTCTGAGAAAGGCGGAAGACGGCCCACTCCACCTACACCGGGCCTGAACTGTGCGCCCGTTTGATGAGTACCAGTTAGATTGGGCTTGGGAACCGGCGTTCTCTGGGTTCTGTCAATCACCAGATGGGAGGTTGCGGGAGCGTTTCATCATCACGGGCCTCACAGCCGTCGGATTCGCTGTTGATTTAATGGAACGTCACTTGGATCGTCGGATCAGTTGTGTTCAGGCGAAGCTCGGGTCGGGTTCTAGAACGTTCCGGTGAATTGTCAGCGGGTTTTTAATATTCCACAGATGTGTCCGTGGGTGTTAACTCCGGGTTCTCCGGTTTCCTCCCACAGTCTAAAAAAACATGGATCAAGGTCAAATGAATGCTCCAAATTGCCCCAGGAGCGACACGATGGCTTAGTGGTTAACATGTTCTCCTCTCAGTGCTAAGGATTCCAGGTTTGAATCCCAATCTGGGTGGAGTTTCCATGTTCTCCCCGTGTCCGCATGGGTTTCCTCCGGGTTCTTCTGTTTCCCCCCACAGTCTAAAAAAACATGGATCAAGGTCAAATGAATGCTCCAAATTGCCCCAGGAGCGACACGGTGCCTTAGTGGTTAGCATGTTCTCTCGGTGCTGGGGAGTCCATGTGGGTTTCCCCCGGGTTCTTCGGTTTCCTCCCACAGTCTAAAAACATGAATCAAGGACAATTGAATTCTCCAAATTGCCCCAGATTGGTATCCTGTCCTGGGTGTACCTGCCCAGCCCCCGAAATGTTCTCCCTTGGATGGTCATGGGGAACCCCCCCCCCCCCACCCTCCCTAGTAGAGGATAAAGTGGAAGATTATGGATGGATAAATTGCCCCATATAGTGTGTGTGTAAGTATGTGTGCCTAGTGATAGATTGGCACCCTGTCCTGGGGGTTCCCCATGCCCATCCAGGGAAGAAGGTTTTGGGCGCTGGGCAGATACACCGAGGACAGGGGGGGCAATCTATCACTGGACACACATTCACTCACACAAACACATTCTATATGGGACAATTTGGAGAACTCAATTGACCTTGATCCATGTTTTTGGACTGTGGGAGGAAATCTAAGAACCCGGAGGAAACCCACGTGGACACGTGGAGAACATGGAATCTCCACCCAGATTGGGATTCGAACCGGGAATCCCTAGCGCTGAGTGGAGAACATGCCAACCACTAAGCCACCGCCTTCTTTCAGTTAAAGTGCTTGAGAGTCCGTGCGGTTGACGGTCCGTTGGAGACCTCGGGTTCCGTGCTCGTCTCAGCCCGGTGGGCTTTTCTGATGCTGGGAAAAGACGTGGGTCGTTATCAGCGGGGACCAAACCCACTGTTTATAGACCTCCGAAATCATTTTCCATATCAACGCGGCTGCCGATCCCCGTGGATCAGCTAAATCTGATGTTCCCTTCGCAGTGCTGATGGGAACAGCGTGAGAGCGTCCGCAGGCTGGGTTCAGGAGACGGAACGGAGACGGGGGACGAGGACGAGGACGAGGACGAGGCGGCGCAGTGCCTTCACATGGCTGCAGATTATATGATTATCAGATATCCATCCATCCATCATCTTCCCCTTTATCCTCAACTAGGGTCGGGGGTTCCCCATGCCCATCCAGGGGAGAACGTTTCGGGCGCTGGGCAGATAGACCTAGGACAGGACACCAATCCATCACTGGACCCTAGGGCTGTATTCAACTAAAGATTTTCATAGTCGAATCAGATTTTCCCTATAGTCGACTGATAGTCGTATCAGTTAAAATTTCACCACAAGATGGCGCTAAGGGCGTAGTTTAAAAAAAAAAAATTTTTTATATTTAACTTTTTATTTTACTTTTTTTTTGTTTTTCTTTTTTCTTTTTTTTTTTTCTAGAAATTAGGATGATTTTATTTGACAAAAGGCTATATATATAACGACAACAAAGACATTTCATGTAAAAACTAATGCTTAGCAGCAGCCATTGGCGCCCCCATGTGGTCAAAATGGTACATTCGACTCTGAGGTTCGTAGTCGACTACGGTTCTCCGAATCGAATCGTCGAATCAGCGAATATTGCAGCTCACCCCTACTGGACACACACTCACTCACACAGACTCACTCTATATGGGGCAATTTGGAGAATTCAATTGACCTTGATCCATGTTTTTGGACTGTGGGAGGAAACCCGAGAACCCGGAGGAAACCCATGCGGACACGGGGAGGACATGGAAACTCCACCCAGAGTTCCAGAAGGTCCAGAGTTGTCGAATTATAATTATAAAAAGCTTGTATAGCTTTTATACCAGGCAAAAGTTTGGCCACGCCCCCGTTTTTGCTCCATCCTCTATGTCCTCCACTTATCATATAGATGGACTTTGTAGTTCTCCAATTACGGCCTGTAGTCCATCTGTGTTCTTTGTTGTTGTTAGTCCCCTGTTGGTTCTCTGTTCTCTGTTGGTCAGGAGCATCACAGAACAGGTATCATTTGGGTGGTGGATTGTTTATTGTCGGTTCTGCAGTGACACTGATGTGGTGAGGGGGTTCTAGTGCAGCAGTGCTGCTGGAGGTTCAGTTCTCCACCTCAGTCACACTGTTGGGATAGGACTAATGCCCCCACCCAATAACCCCTGCTCTGTGGTGGTACTATTGGGGTTCTGAGCATTAGAACAGAGTACACAGTATGTACTGTAGAACACAAACAGATGGACTACAGAATGGAATTGGAGAACTACAAAGTCCATCTGCACAGTGAGTGAAGCAGAAAAGGGGGCGTGGCCAAACCCTTGACCGTTACTGTACGACACAGTGCTGTATTCTCAAAAGGTGAGAGTAGAACGTCAAACGTAAACAAACTGCTTATATTCAAAATCCATAGAACCCACGGCTTTAGTAAAAAACCCCGGGTGGATTCACGCCGTTAAAGGCGTTAAAGTCCCGGAAAGCTTGGCGCGGCCCGGCGGATGTTCCCGGATGTTTGTGCATCATCCGAACGGAACGTTGCGCAGCTGCGAAAGACGTTTTCTGCGGAAAGAGGCGATGCCATCTTTTAAAAATTCCCGGGATGTCTCTCCAGACCACCAGCGAGAAGGTATTTCGGGCCGGGTTTTTATTAGGGGTGGATGGAGAAAAACACAGAGCATGTTGGTCTAGACTTAAAATAAATGTCCCGTGGTCTGGAACTTTAAGACGGCTTTAAACGTGTCCGTTAGAACCTCCAGACGTTTATATGCTGCGCCTGATGCCTTCAAACTGTGTTAAGGATTTATGTTGAATTTTGTTTGTCTCTGTAGAGCGCCGTGTTGTTTTATAGGGGCTTCATTACCACCACCTCAGAGTGGGTGATGGACGGGATAGGAACGAATATTTAAAAATAGTTACTGACTCTCTTCGGGTATGGAGTATTTTTTGGGGTGTTGTTTTTTGTCTGAGGATCTGGCTGTAACTCACTCATGCTGAAACATATAGGGGCAATTTAGAGCAGCCCAATGACTTGAATCCATGTTTTTGGAATGTGGGAGGAAATTGAAGAACCAGAGAAAACTCACACGGATTTACAATGGGGCAATTTAGATTGGGGAAATTTAGAGCAGTCACTTTACCTTGAATCCATGTTTTTGGAATGTGGGAGGAAACTGGAGAACCAGAGAAAACCCACACGGATTTACAATGGGGCAATTTAGATTGGGGCAATTTAGAGCAGTCACTTTACCTTGAATCCATGTTTTTGGAATGTGGGAGGAAACTGGAGAACCTGAAGAAAACCTACACGGATTTAGATTGGGGCAATTTAGAGCAGTCACTTTACCTTGAATCCATGTTTTTGGAATGTGGGAGGAAACTGGAGAACCAGAGAAAACCCACACCGATTTACAATGGGGCAATTTAGATTGGGGCAATTTAGAGCAGTCACTTTACCTTGAATCCATGTTTTTGGAATGTGGGAGGAAACTGGAGAACCTGAAGAAAACCTACACGGATTTACAATGGGGCAATTTAGATTGGGGCAATTGAGAGCAGTCACTTTACCTTGAATCCATGTTTTTTGGGTTCTGTCCAAGCAAATTGGAGAACCTGGAGAAAACCCACACGGATAGAAGGAGAACATGCAAACTCCGCCCAGGTCGAGTTTTAAACCTGGATCAAATCCTCCTACAGTCCAAACACATGGATTCAAGGTGAATTGCTCTAAATTGCCAATCTGGGTGGAGTTTCCATGTTCTCCCCATGTCCGCGTGGGTTTCCTCCGGGTTCTCCGGTTTCCTTCCACAGTCCAAAAACATGGATCAAGTCAATTGAGTTCTCCAAATTGCCCCATATAGAGTGTGTCTGTGTGAGTGAGTGTGTGTCCAGTGATAGATTGGCGTCCTGTCCTGAGTTTATCTGCCCAGCGCCCGAGACGTTCTCCCCTGGATGGGCATGGGGAACCCCCCCGCAACCCTAATAGAGGATAAAGCGGAAGATAATGGATGGATGAATACATTATTAAGATAAAGAATAATATGATGAATGGCATGGTGGCTTAGTGGTTGGCATGTTCTCCTCTCAGCGCTAGGGATTCCCGGTTCGAAGCCCAATCTGGGTGGAGTTTCCATGTTCTCCCCATGTCCACGTGGGTTTCCTCCGGGTTCTCCGGTTTCCTCCCACAGTCCAAAAACATGAATCAAGTCAATTGAATTCTCCAAATTGCCCCATATAGAGTGTGTGTGTGTGTGAGTGAGTGTGTGTCCAGCGATGGATTGGTGTCCTGTCCTGGGTGTATCTGCCCCCCCCCCCTGAACAGATCACAGTGGCTTTTCATCCCCGAGTTTACGTCTCCACCGGTTCACACAAGCCTTTAATCTCCGCCTGCCGAGCCAAGTGTAATGAGTAGCCGTTCTCGAGCGCGTGATTAACCACATCCCTCGTAATTTAAAGGGTTATCTTGAAAAGCGTTGCCAGTAAAGCCGTTGTTTTCACCTTAAACTTCAAATTGTATTCTTTCTGAAAACACAATTTAGAGCCTTCACTTTACCTTGAATCCATGTTTTTTGGGTTCTGTCCACGCAAATTGGAGAACCTGGAGAAAACCCACACGGATAGAAGGAGAACATGCAAACTCCGCCCAGGTCGAGATGGGAGATGGGTCCAAACACATGGATTCAAGGTGAATTGCTCTAAATTGCACCTAATTCGTGGTTAGCACGTTCGCCTCTCACCGTTGGGCATTCCAGGTTCGAATCCCTATCTGGGTGGAGTTTCCATGTTCTCCCCGTGTCGGTGTGGGTTTCCTCCGCGGTTCTACGGTTTCCCACAGTCCAAAAACATGGATCTAGTTCAATTGAATTCTCCAGGTTGCCCCATATAGAGTGTGTTCATGTGAGAGAGTTCACAATCTATATAGGGCAATTTGGAGAATTGACACGTCACTCACACAAACTAAATGGGGCAATTTAGAGCATTCACTTTAACTTGAATCCATGTTTCCACAGTCCAAAAACATGGATTCAAAGTGAATTTAATACTCTAAATTGCCCCGATTTAGTGGTTGGCATGTTCTCCTCTCAGTGCTAAGGATTCCCTGTTCGAATCCCAATCTGGGTGGAGTTTCCATGTTCTCCCCGTGTCCGCGTGGGTTTGCTCCGGGTTCTCCGGTTTCCTCCCACAGTCCAAAAACATGGATCAAGTCAATTGAGTTCTCCAAATTGCCCCATATGGAGTGTGTCTGTGTGAGTGAGTGTGTGCCCAGTGAGAGATTGGCACAAAACGTTCTCCCATGGTTGGCTATGGGGAACCCCACCACGACCCTAAAAGAGGATAAAGTTTACACGGTGTTGTAGTGTTCAGCACATCAGCCTCTCACATCCAGGTTCGATTTGACTGGGTGGAGTTTCCATGTTCTCCCCACGGATGGGTTCTCCGGTTTCCTCCCACAGTCCAAAAACATGGATCCGAGTTCCCAAATTGCCCATATAGAGTGTGTATGTCAGTAAGCGATAGATAGACATGTTCTCCCCAGCATGTTCTCCAATGCCGACCCCTTCCCTCCCCCATGACCCTAGTAGAGCTTTAAGTGGAAGTTAATGAATTAATTATTTAATCAATCCTAATCATTCATTCATTATCTTCCGCTTTATCCTCTATTAGGGTCGCGGGGGGGTTCCCCATGCCCATCCAGGGGAGAACGTTTCGGGCGCTGGGCAGATTCACCCAGGACAGGACGCCAATCTATCAGTGGACACACACTCACTAACACAAACACATTCTATATGGGGCAATTTGGAGAACTCAATTGACTTGATCCATGTTTTTGGACTTTGGGGAAACCGGAGAACCCGGAGGAAACCCACGCGGACACGGGGAGGACATGCAAACTCCACCCACATGGGGATTCGAACCGGGAATCCCTAGCGCTGAGAGGCGAAGCCACCGTGCCCAAACCTAATCAAAATGAATATTTATTTGTGTGTGTTCGTAAGTGTTTTATTTAAGGTGTAACTCCTTCCCGTGATTTATTCCAATAATGGCACGCCCTCTCGCACCGTATTGCTTTATTACGCAGCAACGTTAAGTTCTTCAAAGAACCCCTTTAATTTGCGATCTCTATGAGGCTCGTGCGTGTGTTCTTGGTGAGTCCTTTGTGTTTTGGCTCCGATGGCGTGCATTAAAGGTTAAAAAAAAGACCGAGGCAGCCTGCGAAGGAACGATCCAGATTTAATAAAGTGAGAGCGGGGCGGAACAATAACACGAGGTGTTTTGAGAGAACACAGCGGCAGCGGAACGAGGTCCAAGCCAAACGGCAGTCGTCTGGAGTGTTATGCTCTTCCTGTGATGTGAGGGATGAGGCAGCGGGGGGAGCCGAGGAGCTCGCTGCCGTGACGTTTACTCTCCGCTGCTCAGTGTGTTCGGCTGCCGGCGCGGGTTCGGGTCTAAACCTGACTCATGGTGTGTGTGTGTGTGTGTGTGTGTGTGTGTGTGTGTGTGTGTGTGTGTGTGTGTGTGTGTGTGTGTGTAACGGGACTAACATTACACCCCTGGTGTCCACAGCAGAGTCTTTCCATCATTAGTCAGCACTTTTTTACACCTTTTCTGGTCTTTACTGTAAAAGGATGTAACCCAGCTGCATCATGGGAAAATTTGAGGGTGATGAGCTGTGACTCAAACACTCACACAGGGTACTATGTGGGGGGGCACAGTGGCTTAGTGGTTGGCATGTTCTCCTCCCAGCTCTAGGGATTCCAGCTTCGCATCCCAATCTGGGTGGAGTTTCCATGTTCTCCCCATGTCCGCGTGGATTTCCTCCGGGTTCTCTGGTTTCCTCCCAAAGTCCAAAAACATGAATCAAGGTCAATTGAGTTCTCCAAATTGCCCCATATTGCCCTCCAAATTGCCCCAGAGTGTGTCTGTGTGAGTGAGTGTGTGCCCAACGATGGATTGGCGTCCTGTCCTGGGTGTATCTGCCCAGCGCCTGAAACGTTCTCCCCTGGTGGGGCATGGGGAACCCCACCCCCCACCCCCGTGACCCTAATAGAGGATAAAGTGGATTATAATGGATGGATGGGTTTTATCTGAGGTTTCGAGACAATGTTCTCTCCATGTCTCCCCATTACGTCCCTGATACCAAACACAAAATACCAGCAAATGTTAGGACCCACCCTCCTTTTGCTCTCCATGTTCTTAGTTCCACTTCCTGGAAAGATGGACTTTGTAGTTCTACAATTCCTTCCACACGTGGGTTTCCTCCAGGTTCTCCGGTTTCCTTCCACAGTCCAAAAACATGGATCAAGGTCAATAGAATTCTCCGAGTTGCCTCATATAGAGTGTGTCTGTGTGAGTGAGTGTATGCCCAATGATAGATTGGCGCCCTGTCCTGGGTGTATCTGCCCAGCGCCCGAAACGTTCTCCCCTGGATGGTCATGGGGAACACCCTCCCCCCCCCACCCCTCCCGCGACCCTTGTAGTGGATAAAGTGGAAGATAATGGACGGATGGACTTACAAGGATCCCAACTTGATGGAATCAGAGGAGGGTTAAGGGTCTTGCTCAAGGACCCACATTGGTATCTTCAATGGATCTGGGATTTGAACCCACCACCTTCAGATTGAGAGCCCAACACCCGAACCACTGAGCTACCCCATCCTCCTCATAACTCGTATACTAGACAGCCCGCCGTTTGCCCTCTTGAGCGCGGATTGAACCGTCGATGCGAAATCCGTCCCCATAAATGATTCATCGGTGAAGAACCAGTACCATGTGAGCCCCCAGGCCTCCCACTGCACATGCTCCCTGCGCTCCTCTTTTTCGAGCTACAGATGTGAGCGCTCCCTCCCTCGCATTTCCCACACACTCGCGTTCACACGGCGCGAGCCGTGCTTGGCCGCCGCCGTCCACATTGGCATGATCGGTTCTGGACGCCGAGCTGTTTTCCTGGCGGCGGTCACTTCACAGGCCTCGGACTGAAGTTCAAGTTCCAGTCATTTATTTATAGAGCGTTTTTTTTTTTTTTACAATTGTACATTGTTATAAAGCAGCTTTACATTGTTATAAGCCTTTAAACCCCCGAGGAGCAAGCCGAAGCGATAGCGGCAAGACAAAACTCCCTGTTGTGTTGATATTTTAATGAAGAAACCTTGTGAGGACCGAGGCTCAGTCCTCCTTGAGCAAGGAGGCAGCGTCAACCGTGTAGGACAGCAATGTACAGATTGTGTGGTGGTCATGTGACCCATATTTAACAATTGTTTGTTGATATTTTAAGGAAGAAACCTTGTGAGGACCGAGGGTCAGTGGGGGCCTCATCCTCCGGCAGCAAGGGGGCAGCGTCAACCGTGTAGGACAGCCATGTACAGATTGTGTGGTGGTCATGTGACCCATATTTAACAATTTTTTATGTTGCTATTTTAAGGAAGAAACCTTGTGAGGACCGAAGCTCAGTGGGGGCCTCATCCTCCTTGACCCATATTTAACAAGGGGGAAGAAACAGCCGTCAACAGAAAGGGGGCCCCCCCCCCCAGATTGTGTGGTGGTCATGTGACCCAGATCCCTCCCGCGACCCTAATATGGGATAAAGCGAGCTGTTCCGGGGAGCCCTAATGAGTACCCTGAATGAATGTTTTGCACTGAATGTTTTTCAATCTACGGCAACGGTGGCTTAGTGTTTTAGCATGTTGATTGACTCCTCACTGCCTAGAGCAGCGCTAGGGATTCCCAGGGTACGTTCGAATCCCAATCTGGGTGGAGTTTAATGAATTCCAATTTAAACATGTTTTTCCCGGGTATGGTGGCTTAGTGGTCCACATGGGTTTCCTCGAATCCAGGTTCTCTCCCCGTGGTTTTCCTCCCACAGTCCAAAACCATCGACCAAGGTGAATTGAATTGTCCAAATTGCCCCATATAGAGTGTGTCTGTGTGAGTGAGTGAGTGTGTGCCCAGCGATGGATTTTTCAATCTAGGCATTGTCCTGTCCTGTGCTATGGGCATGGGTGGAACTCCCCCCCCTCCGCGACCGGATAAGTATAGGATAAAGCTGATATAAAGATAATGGATGGATGGATGTTTTTAATCTATTTTTAAAGATTGTGGGAGAACGCTCCTAGAACCCCTTTAGAACCCTGCGCCACCTCGTAAACCCGGGTTCGAGGTGTTTTATCGGCGCGGTGGGATGCTCGCTCGACCTTCTGCTCCCTCATTGTTTACATCCGACTAAGAATCCCAGAATGCCCCTCACGCCGCCTTTTGAGTGGCTAACCGCCGAGTCAGCACACAAACCCTGCTGCCAAACCTGCAGCACACATCACACGTTCCCTCTCCACCTCACACACACACACACACACACACACACACACACACACACACACACACACTCATCAGCTCATTAGGTTTCATTGGATTTTGGTCAGGTGGCTTAGTGCTTAGCATGTTCTCCTCTCAGCACTAGGGATTCCAGGTTCGAATCCCCATCTGGGTGGAGTTTCCATGTTCTCCCCGTGTCCGCGTGGGTTTCCTCCGGGTTCTCCGGTTTCCTCCCACAGTCCAAAAACATGGACTAAGGTGAATTGAATTCTCCAAATTGCCCCATATAGAGTGTGTTTGTGTGAGTGTGTGTGAATCCAGAGATAGATTGGTGCCCTGTCCTATCCAGCACCCGAAATGCAAACGTTCTCCCCTGGATGGGCATGGGGAACCCCCCCACGACCCTAGTAAAGTGGAAGACCATAA
>JAFMOC010000323.1:210000-252500 GCA_019802505.1 Corydoras sp. C115 | reverse complement strand
CATATGGAATCATCACTGGTCTCACACCTGACTCTTAAAGGAAATGACTACTGACGCTGATTGGTTGGACTTTGTAGTTCTATAATTCCATTCTGTAGTCCATCTGTTTGTGTTCTACAGTACATACTGTGTACTCTGTTCTAATGCTCAGAACCCCAATAGTACCACCACAGAGCAGGGATTATTGGGTGGGCGTTGCTATTTAAACTATTTAAACTACGCAAGGGAGTGGAACCTCCACCTCGTGCAGGGTGTATGATGGAGTCTTCGTCTTCATCTTAATTATTGGCTTTGACGCTAAGATGTAGAACCTGCAGAACCCCGAGCCCCTTGAACACACACTACACCTTCAAAGGCTTCCTGTTTGCTTTGGCGCTGTAATAAATGGAGCAGCGCCGCAATCTTCTCGGCGCTCCGCGGAACGCTTAAGCCGCCGGACGTGAGTAATCGAGCCTTCAGCGCGGCGCCTCAGTAAACTGCCCTCTGATTGGCCATTATGTGTTACGGCTGATGCGTGCGGGAGAAAACATACTGATTAAGCCTGGCTTAAACTGTGCTCCCATTATCCCGCCGCCTCACTCCACCATGTAGCCGAGCGCCGAGCGCATCCAACCCAGGACGCGCCTCATGAGCTTAAGAAAGCCAGGATGTACCGAAGGAACCTGGCTTGCAGACTCTAGAACCCTAATCTTCTAGTCGTCGTGATGCTCGGTAGTATCTTACACCCCGCCAACAGACGATTGTCACACCTTCGTCCTGTGAGGTTTAAATAGCAACGCTGCGTGTGAACATATCTACCTTGATGGGCGTGGCCATCTCATAATGAGGTGTGTGTTTTTTTGACGACGGAAAACCTCTGGGTTCTACAGGTTCTGCATCTCACCCCCCAACCGACTATTGTTACACCTTCCTGTGTGGTGTAAATAGCAACGCTGCGTGTGAATATATCTTGCCGATGGGCGTGGCCATGTCATAATGAGGTACTTTTTTTGACGACGGAAAACCTCTGGGTTCTGCATCTTAGTGTCAAACTCATTAGCTTTAGAAAGCCAGGAGGTACCAAAAGAACCTGGCTTGCAGACTCTATAACCCTAATCTTCTAGGCGTCGCAATGCTCGGTAGTATCTTAGACCCTTCGTCCTTAGTGGTTTAAATAGCAACGGTGTGTGTGAATATATCTCGCCAATGGGCGTTTTTTTGACGACAGAAAACCTCTGGGTTCTACCGGTTCTGCATCTCACCCCGCCAACAGACTATTGTCACTGCTTTGTCCTTTGTGGTTTAAATAGCAACGCTGCGTGTGAATATATCTCGCTGATGGGCGTGGCCATTTCATAATGAGGTACGTTTTTTTGACGACGGAAAACCTCTGGGTTCTACAGGTTCTACATCTCACCCCGCCAACAGACTATTGTCACACTTTCGTCCTGTGTGGTTTTAAATAGCAACGCTGCGTGTGAATATATCTCCCCAATGGGCGTGGCCATCTCATGAGGTGTGTTCAGGTACGTTTTTTTGACGACGGAGAACCTTTGGATTTTACAGGTTCTGCATCTTAGTGTCAAACTCATGAGCTTTAGAAAGCCAAGATGTTCCCAAAAAACCTGGCTTACAGACTCTAGAACCCTGATCTTTTAGGCATCGCGATGCTCGTTAGTATCTTACACCCCGCCAACAGACTGTTGTCACACCTTCGTCCTGTGTGGTTTAACGCTGCGTGTGAATATATCTCGCCGATGGGCGTATTTTTCGACGACGGAAAACCTCTGGGTTCTACAGGTTCTGCATCTCAGTGTCAAACTTTAGAAAGCCAGGATGTTCCCAAAGAACCTGGCTTGCAGACTCTAGAACCCTGATCTTTTAGGCGTCGCGATGCTTGGTAGTATCTTAGACTTCGCCAACAGACTAACTACATGCCTTCGTCCTTTGTGGTTTAAATAGCAACGCTGCGTGTGAATACATCTCTCCCGATGGGCGTGGCCATCTCATAATGAGGTGTGTTCAGGTACATTTATTTTTGACGACGGAAAACCTCTGGGTTCTACAGGTTCTGCATCATAGTGTCAAACTCATGAGCGTTAGAAAGCCAGGATGTTCCCAAAGAACCTGGCTTGCAGAACCCTAATCTCCCCGTGTCCGTGTGGGTTTCTTCCGGGTTCTCAGGTTTCATCCACCAGTCTAAAAACATGAATTCGAAGTCAATTGGCTGCTCTAAATTGCCCCTATATATTGTGCTTCAGTGTGTGTGTGTGTGTGTGTGTGTGTGTGAGTGTGTTTTACACATTTCAGGCGCTTGGCAGATAAACCCCGAACAGGATGCCAATCTATCACTGGGCTGATGCACACACTATATAGGGGCAATTTAGAGCAGCCAATTCACCTTGAATCCATGTTTTTACACTATGCGGGGTTGGAATCCTGATCTGAAAAAACATGGATTCTAAAAACATGGATTCTAAATTGCCCCTGTCTAAATTGCCCCTATATAGTGTGCTTGTCTGTGTGTGGATCAAAACATGGATCAAGTCAATTGAATTCTCAAAATTGCCCCATGTAAAGTGTGTCTGTGTGTGCCTGTGTGAGTCCCCATCTGGGTGGAGTTTCCATGTTCTCCCCGTGTCCATGTGGGTTTCCTCCGGGTTCTCCGGTTTCCTCCCACAGTCCAAAAACATGGATGAAGTCAATTGAGTTCTCCAAATTGCCCCATATAGAGTGTGTCTGTGTGAGTGAGTGTGTGTCCAGTGATGGATTGGCGCCCTGTCCTGGGTCTTTCTGCCCAGCGCCTGAGACGTTCTCCCCTGGATGGGCATGGGGAACCCCCCCCCCCCCCCACGACCCCTAGTCTATCTGTGTGTACGTTCCGTTTAATCTGAATCTAGAACCTGATCGTCTTTGGTTTGATGTTTAATGCTTGTTACCCCCCCCTCTCATTATCTGTATGGATGCAGGTGGTGGACTGATGGGGAACTCCTCGGCGTCGTTCATGGGGACGTTTCTGGCCAGCAGCCTGGGTTCCTCACCCTCGCACGGCGCACACCCGTCCCGGCCGCCGTCCTCGCCGTCTTCTCCACCGTACCGAGGAGGACCGCACTCCACGGCCTCGCAGATCTGGTTTCCTCACACACATGAAGGTACAGCCCACCTCATCTGCTGTTGATGTGTGTGTGTGTGTGTGTGTGTGTGTGTGTGTGTGTGTGTGTGCATCTGTGTGCCGGGAGGCTCGCGGCCTGCCGGCTCTCTGATTGGCCGATCGGTCCGGCGCGCCGTCTCTGATTGGTGTTGTGGTGGAAGCTCCACCCCCGGCGGTTGTCGGCTTCAATGAGGGGGCAAAAGTTCAGCCGAGGAATCTTACGGCGGTTTGGACACGGCAGCAAGAATGTCGGGGCCGGGACCCAAACACACACACACACACACACACACACACACACACACACACACACACACACACACACACACACAATACTCACGATGTAAACAGCTCCAAACTTCAGGAGCTTCCTTCACCCTCATGCTGCACCTCCCGTTCTCAACCTCAGGCTCCGCCCGACCGTTGACCGCCTCGTCATACTTTGGCCCCGGACCCCGTTCGCATCACGCCATCGCTCCCCACAACGGCTAAATATAAACTGCGGGATCTGCCCGGCGACAGGTGGCTGCTCTAAATTGCCCCTATCTAAATTGCCCCTATATAACGTGAGTGAGTGTGTTCCCAACATTTCAGGCGCTGGGCAGATACACCCAGAACAGGATGCCAATCTATCACTGGGCTCATACATGCGCTATATGGGGGCAATTTAGAGCAGTCAATTCACCTTGAATCCATGTTGTTGGACTGTGCGGGGTTAGAATCCCAATCTGGGTGGAGTTTCCATGTTCTCGTGTCTGTGTGTTTTTTTTTTTTTTCCCAAGTTTCGTCCCCAATCCCAAAATATGGATTCAAGTTGAATTTTGAATCTAAATTGCCCCTATATAGTGTGCGTGTCTGTGTGAGTGAGTGTGTTCCCATTTCAGGCGCTTGGTAGATACACCCAGAACAGGATACCAATCTATCACTGGGCTCATACTCACGCTATATGGGGGCAATTTAGAGCAGTCAATTCACCTTGAATTCATGTTGTTGGACTGTACGAGGTTGGAATCCTTATCTGGGTGGAGTTTCCATGTTCTTGTGTCCTTATGGGTTTTTATCCCTGTTCTCCGGTTTCATCCCCCAATTCAAAAACATGGATTGAAGGTGAATTGGCTGTTCGAAAATGCCCCCATATAGTGTGCGAGTCTGTGTGAGTGTGTTCCCAACATTTCAGGCGCTTGGCAGGTACACCCAGAACAGGAAGCTAATCTACCACTGGGCACACACACACACACACACACACACACACACACACACACACACACACACTATAGGGACAATTTTCTCTGGTTTCGTCCCCCAATCCAAAAAGATGGATTCAAGGTGAATTGGCTGCACTAAATTGCTCCTATCTAAATTGCCCCTATATAGTTTGTGTGTGTGTGTGTGTGTGTGTATCCTTGTGGGTTTTTTCCATGTTCTCCAGTTCCGTCCCCCAGTCCAAAAAGATGTATTTAAGGTGAATTAGTACTCTAAATTGCCCCTATATATGGTTTGTGTCCGTGTGGGTTTTCTCCATGTTCTCTGGTGTCGTCTCCCAGTCCAAAAACATGGATTCAAAGAGAATTGGCTGCTCTAAATTGCCCCTATCTAAATTGCCCCATATATTGTGTGTGTCCGTGTGGGTTTTCTCCATGTTCTCTGGTTTCGTCTCCCAGTCCAAAAACATGGATTCAAAGAGAATTGGCTGCTCTAAATTGCCCCTATCTAAATTGCCCCTATATATTTGTGTGTGTGTGTGTGTGTGTGTGTGTGTGTCCGTGTGGGTTTTCTCCATGTTCTCCGGTTTCTTAACCTCAAACTCCACCCGACCGTTGACCGCCTCGTCATACTTTTGACCCGGATCCCGTTCACCATCACGCCATCGCTCCCCACAACTAAATATAAACGGCGGGATCTGCCCGGCGACAGGTGGGCGGAGGTCTGAAACGTCCCGGCCGCATTTAAATGAGCCGAGCGCTCGTAAACTATCGGCGGCTCGTGCTGGTGAGTGTGAGGCGGTTGTTTGTGCGCCGGGGCGATCGCGAGCTCAGCCCTGTTGTCATGACATCACTGTTTCATTCAAACCTCTTTTAGAACTTGGCTTCGACATCCATCAGAACAGATTTTATTATGAAAGAAATCATTTTTGTTATGAATTCGGAATGGGGCGGCGCGGTGGTGTAGCGGTTACCACGTCTGCCTCAGCGCTGGGGATCCAGGTTCGAATCTCTATCTGGGTGGAGTTTCCATGTTCTCCTCGTGTCTGTGTGGGTTTACTTTGGGTTCTCCATTTTCCTTCCCCCAGTGAGTGAGCGTGTTCCCATTTCAGCCGCTGGGCAGATACACCCTGAACAGGATGCCAATCGATCACACACTATATAGGGGCAATTTAGAGCACCTTGAATCCATGATTTTTGGACTTTTGGATATATTAATTCCATTCCCAATCTGTGTGGGGTTTCCATGTTCTCCCCGTGTCTGTGTGGGTTTCTTCCGGGTTCTCAGGTTTCATCCACTAGTCTAAGAACATGAATTCGAAGTCAATTGGCTGCTCTAAATTGCCCCTATATATTGTGTGTGTGTGTGTGTGTGTGAGTGAGTTATTTCACACATTTCAGGTGCTTGGCAGATACACCCAGAACAGGATGTCAATCTATCACTTGGGGCAATTTAGAGCAGCCAATTCACCTTAAATCCATGTTTTTACACTGTGTGGGGTTGGAATCCTGATCTGGGTGGAGTTTCCATGTTCTCCTCGCGTCTGTGCGGGTTTACTTGGGGTTCTCCAGTTTTCTTCCCCAGTCCAAAAACATGGATTCTAAGTTGCCCCTATCTAAATTGCCCCTATATATTGTGCTTGTGTCGAGTGAGTGTGTTTCACACATTTCAGGCACTGGGTGGATACACCCTGAACAAGGTGCCAATCTATAACTGGGCAAACACACACACACTATATAGGGGCAATTTAGAGCAGCCAATTCACCTTGAATCCATGTTTTTGGACGGTGTGTGGTTGAAATCCCAATCTGGGTGGAGTTTCTATATTCTTGTCTCCGTGTGGGTTTCCTCTGAGTTTTCCAGTTTTGCCCCAACAATCCAAAAAGATGGATTCAAGGTGAATTGGCTGCTCTAAATTGCCCCTGTATAGTGTGGGTATGTTTTTTTTTGCCCAGCAATAGATCAGCATCCTGTCCTGGGTGTACCCGCCCAGCGACGAAATATTCTGCCCTGGATTTACGTGAACTTTCTTTATTAGTGTATTTAAAGTTTAAAAATAAAGGAATCATGTTATGGGAGAGAAAAAAGTTATTAAAAAAACCTTAAATGTGTCAAATATACTTTTATAAATAAATTTTTAAATCCTCTACTGTCCATAGAGTATAATAGAATGTTCCCACAACTTTGATACATTGTTGGTGGTTGTCATGGCGATTAAACTAAATGAACCTTACTTAGAATTTTGGATTAATTGTGAGAGGAAGCTCAGGCTGAGTAACGGAACGCTGCTGCAAATCGTTCAAACCTCGTAGATTCCACCAATAAGTTCAGGTATGAGAAATGTCTTCACACTGCCATGTTTGACTTTTTGCTGGGACATCATGTTGGGTTGAATGTGGGGCAAGCTGCCTCGAGAATCGCGAGTTAAGCGATAAGTTTAAAGACTAGTTTTAAAAGTGGACAGTGAAAAGGCCTGTCTAATGTACAGCGGTAGGTTGTTCCAAAGTTACAGAAAAACGGACCCAGGTTATCCTAAGTGGTAGAATAAAAAAAAAAGTAATTTAATATTAATATTGTCAGAAAATTAAAAAAATAAATAAAATAAAACAAAATAAAAAATGAAATATAGCAATGTTTAATCCATCCATTATCTTCCGCTTTATCCTCTACTAGGGTCGCGGGGAGGTTCCCCATGTCCATCCAGAGGAGAACATTTCGGGTGCGTCCTAAAGTGCAGCAGCGTATAGTAAAAATGTAAATATAAAAATAAAATAGCCGATGGTTTAACACCTTGGTTTTAAATCTGTGGTTTGCAAAGTAGCACGAGGTGGCACGCCAGAGAATTCTATGTGTTGACTGAATACTGCCATATAAACAACAGCTGCATCAGGCTTAGTGCTTAACTACTTGGTATTTATATTAATCTGTATAATAAAGAAATAAGGTGTGTGTGTATATATATATATATATATATATATATATATATATATATATATATATATATATATATATATATATATACACACACACACACCCATGAATACTGCTGCACAGCAATACAACAGCTGCATCAGGCTTAGTGTTTGACTACTTGGTATTTATATTAATCTGTAATTTTTGTAATCTGTAATTAACACTAATTAATATGTATATACTATATACATATGTACATAACTGCTTGGTATTTATATTAATCTGTATAATAAAGAAATAAGGTGTATGTGTGTGTGTGTGTGTGTGTGTGTGTGTATGTATATATATATATATATATATATATATATATATATATATATATATATATATATATATATTCATACATACACACACACATGTATATGTATATACTATATACATATGTACATAACTGCTTGGTATTTATATTAATCTGTATAATAAAGAAATAAGGTGCATGTGTATGTGTGTGTGTGTGTGTGTGTGTGTGTGTGTGTGTGTGTGTATATATATACATATATACAGTATCTCTCTCTCTCTCTCTCTCTCTATCTCTCTCTATATACATATATAATTTACATTATATATACTCTATTTACATATATAATAATATATGTAATATAGATGCTGCCTATATTGAATATACTGTATATATTGATGGACCAATGGGCCGCCCCCTCTGAATTTTGGGCCGGTCTCTTAGAATCATAGGAATCAGACAGCATCGTCCCCTGAGGACGGCGGGCCCGCTGTGCCAGATTACCGGTCCTGCCCTGTGATGGGCTATTATCTATATCGCGGTTTAATTGTGTAGAACACTGAGAGAGCGTGATTGAATGGCGGCCCTTCGTCAGCTGGGTTCCACTCGCTCACTCTTTAAGATAATTGCGTATTGTCTTTTCCCCGGTTTCCGTTTCAAATGAGGCATCAGAACGAGGGCCACAATTACCCAGCAGCCAGCACTGCGCTCCATGGGTGTCTCTGCTTTCCCGCCAACAGCATTGTGTGGCATTCTTATGGTGTGTGTGTGTGTGTGTGTGTGTGTGTGTGTTTCTGTTTCACGGTCATTGCACACCGACTTTGGCAGAGTCATTTCATAAATCTGTCGCCTAAAGGAAACGGACCTGTCGGTGACATGACTGTAAATGTTTTTATAGAACCTTGTCCCCAAGTATGGAGGTCCGTTCTTGTGTCCATTCACTCTTCTGACTTGGGAACACTCCGCTTTATCCTCTACTAGAGTCGTGGGGGGGTTCCCCATGCCCATCCAGGAGCGAATGTTTCGGGCGCTGGGCAGAGACACCCAGGACAGGATGCCAATCTATCACTGGGCACACATTCACTCACACACACACTATATGAGGCAATTTGGAGAATTCAATTGACTTGATCCATGTTTTTGGACTGTGGGAGGAAACCGGAGAACCTGGAACACGGACACGGGGAGAACATGGAAACTCCACCTAGATTGGGTTTTGAACCGGGAATCCCTAGTGCTGAGCCACCATGCTGCCCCACACACACTAATATACTGTGTATATATATATATATATATATATTAAGCCACCGTGCTGCTCTATATGAGCAATTTAGAGCATCCTATTCACCTTAAATCCACTGTGGGATTCAAACCTGGCTCCACAGTGCTGAGAGGTGAACATGCTAACTACTAAGCCAACATAAAGTTGCGTGATGTATCTTTGGCATCATCAAACGGACCCATTGTGTTTTACTAAGACTTGGGAGACTCGTAACAGGAAAGCAGAACCTTTTCAGAACCTCTCGAGGTTCTACCTCCATCTCGTTCATTTCTTTTCTAATGGTTTTAATTCCCATCATCTCTTTTTCCAGCAGCACCAGGGTATCCTCGCTTCTCAGGGAGTCTAGCCCACACATTCCTTCCCTTAAGTCATTTGGATCACCATGCCAATGGTGGGGTTCTCTATGGACAGCATCACTTTTATGACACTCAAAAAGGTGAGTGCAACAGAACATAACTGCAATTCACTATACCAGTCAAAAGTTTGGCCACACCACCTTCTACCTCCAGTCCTCTGTTGGTTCTCTTTTGGCCAGGAGCATCACAGAACAGGTATAATTTGGGTGGTGGATTGTTTTGTCAGTTCTGCAGTGACACTGATGTGGTGAGGGGGTTTTAGTGCAGCAGTGCTGCTGGAGTTTCATTTCTCCACTTCAGTGACACTGCTGGGATAGGACCAATGCACCCACCCAATAACCCCTGCTCTGTGGTGGTACTATTGGGGTTCTGAGCATTAGAACAGAGTACACAGTATGTACTGTAGAACACAAACAGATGGACTACAGTCCAGAAATGAATTGGAGAACTACAAAGCCCAACTTCACAAGAAGTGGAACTGAGAACATGGAGAACTAGAGACACTTTCAAAATCAGATTTTTCCCATTTGAAATGAACCAAGCCAGTGTTTAAAGAGTGATCACGAGTGACAGGAGAGTGCGTTCACTCTACAATTTCACTAGACTGGTCTGGCTCCAGCCCTCTTTGGTTCCACCAAATTTCGTTCTTGTAGCTCGAAAATTGCCCGAGTTACGGGAATGCAAATATTACCGCAATGTTAAGTAAATGAGAATTTTGCCTCGGAAGAACTCGGAATACCTCAGGAACGATTCGTACCATTCCTTTTCTGCTTACAAACATTGATCTTGGCAGTGAGCAGGATGTGTCCTGCGAAAGCCATGTTGATAGTTAAAAAAATTGGCTAAAATAACAATAGTGGTATTACCATATGTGGCAATAAAGCAAACAGAAGGCGTGTCCAAACCTTGGACTGGTCCTGCAGGGTTGAATGTTTTGTCTTCGTGTGTGTCTTACAGAGAACTTCTATTTGAGGAGTCTTCCATCCCAACCTCCACTTATTTCAGCCAATCACAGCATCCCACCCATGATACGCACTGGGACCGGGAACCCTCAAGGTTCTTGCAGTAGGGAGACAGGAAGTGGAGGCTCTCTACATAAGGGCGTGAAAGAGGCGGGTATCGATAAAGGCATGGTCCCGGGTATGAAAGACAAAGACAGGCCAAGCAAACAGGATTCTAAAGATCGCCATGCCCATAACCACCTTCCACAGACCCAGCACTTACTGCAGCATCAAGCCCAGCACCATCCTCAGCACTTCCCCGTGATGGATGACATGAACGGACTGGATAGGCATAAGGCCTCCGTGTTGATGGAGTACAAGGACCATACCCAGGGTTTGGGTAAACCTCTGAGTGCGTGTTTACTGAATGGGAAGATGTTAAACGGAGATTCGTTGGGTCTTGGGTCTGCCGGGTCGATGGCCAGTTGTGGCGAGGGTATGAGTGGGCGCCCTGGGGATTTGGCAAACGCACAGACCAGGCACTTGGGCAACGAGCGCTGCCCCAAGGAGTCAGTGAACGGCGAAATGAGAATTAGCGAACAGCCCCCTCCGGACTGCGGCGAGAGGGGGCAGGTGCTGCACCAATCCCTGCCCTATTCGGTCCACCCGCCTATGCCCATGGCTTCGACCACTGGAGGGGGGCATCATGGTGGCTTTCACTGTTTACAGTTGCATACTGGCCCTCCTCCTCATTCGCATCACGCTCAGCATTCGCACCACACTCACCACTCGCACCATCATCCGGACTTCTTTTGCCCTTCTGCGCCGGTGGCCAACCCTTCCGTCAACGAGAAAGGTGGATCAAGAGATCCCAAGATATCACGGCCCACGTTCGTGTCGTCGGCGGGGCACCTTGGGGACAAATCCGGGGGTTCCTTTCAGCTGGGGAACATAGAATGCCAAGGTTTGGTAAGCGGGGGGAGTAGTAGCAAGGAAAAAGCCATGGAGAAGGCCGGCGGGGGGGTGGGGCATCCTGGAAACTGGCACAGGAAGCATCAGGAGCAGCAACACCAGCAGCAGCAGCCTCCACAAAAGCAGCATCATTACCGAAAAGCAGAGAAAGCCCCTGATTGGATGCAGAACCATGAGCATCACCTGCAGCAGCAGCAGCAGCAGCAGCAGAACCACCAGGTGGTGCGTTCGCACAGCGCGGACTGCATCAACGGCATGGATCCGGACTTGTACAGACCTTCTGTAGGGCAGGAACCCAAAACGGGACATCAGTTAAGTCATCATAACAACGTTGCAACCCAAGCCTATAGGGATTGCTCGCACCCTGGACCCCCCACAAACTGTTCCCCCCTTGCCGGCAAGGCCATGCCTCAGCAAGGAGCAGGCGGTGGAGTTCCGAGCTGCTCCATGCAGAGGAGTGGCCAGAAGGTGGCGCGCATCCGACACCAACAGCATGGCAGGCCAGGTTCAGGGGCGTCCTCTACGGAACTGGCCCAGACTGGGAGCAGTCAGGAAATGAAGCAGAAGATGGAGATGTCGCCGTATAGCTACAACAACAACGCACATCAACATGCACAGCAACCCTCTGTACTCCCCTGGCCCATGCACCCCCATCATGTCCCCCTGGAGGAGGACCAGTGCAAGTCTTACATGGAGTCGGTAGGTGGACCCAACAGGCAACGGCCTCATCAACATCAATCTTCTGAAATGGGTCCGCCACATCCTCCGGCGAACCATTCGGCACCCATGCAGCCTCAGCAGGATGTTATGGCTTCACAGGGAGGGACTAGCGCTATGAAGAACCTGCTCAAGTACAGCAACCAACAGCAACCTCTACTCTCCCAGAAAAGCCCCTTCGGTGGTCTGGGAAACCTCAAAACTGGACCCCAATCGATAGGCTGCCCCATGCCGCCCAACAAGCCGGCCTTGCCGTCCAGGAAGGGCCTGATCGGTGAGGGGGACCGACCCGATTGCGGGGCACGGGGCAGGGATCTGGGAGAGGCGCCTCATGGAGAAGGGGAAGTCCGGCAGCCTCCTGTGGGAATCGCGGTCGCCGTGGCCCGCCAGAGGGAACCGACCTGCCGACCTCCGGACAACAACCTGGGGAGTTGCCAAGGACGAGTCCATTCCAACATGAAAGGTAAGACGCGTCACCCTTCCCTATTGGGAAGCGTCCTATTTAGGGTTTGCTAAGTATCGTAAAGAAGGTGCTCACGTTTTCGTAGGTGCCCAACGGCCGATGTACCCTACGAACTCGTCTCGGGAGGAGGATCGGAAGAGAACGAGTGGGGAGCACATAGGTCACCCCTGTCTGGACCGAGATCGAGACTCCTTCATTAGGTAAGTGACCTACTCATCGAGAACGGGCTCGGGGAACCATTTTAGCGACCCGTCAAGATGCTTGATTTCCGATGTTCATGGGTGCATTTTGGCGTAACGTACAATAAACCAACCAGAGTGTCGTCATTCACTCGTTTCCTTTAAAGAACCAGGTGGCACTCTAACTGCTCCATGAGGTTTTCCATTATTTTTGGACTGTGGAGGACACCGGAGAACCTGGAGAAAACCCAAACAGATGCAAGGAGAATGTGGAAGCTCCACTCAGGTTGAGATTTGAACCTGGATCCCCAGCGCTATGAGCTAACCACTACGCCACCTACCTTCACCAGTGGCTTTGTGGTTAGCATGTCACCCTCTCAGCACTGGGGATCGAAGGTTCGAATCCCAACTTGGGTGAAGTTTCCATGTTCTCCTTGGTTTTCTCGGTTTTCGGTTTCCTGCTACAGTCCAAAAACATGGATTGAAGGTAAATTGGCTGCTCTAAATTGCCCCAGTTAAAATCCGTTTGGAGTTTTCTCTGGGTTCTCTGGATTCAGAAAAAATGGAGAACCTCATGAATCAGCGCATTGAGTCCATGTAGCTACACCGCTGAAATAGCAATCCACCAAAGTCAGAGCGCCACCTGGTTCTTAAAGGGAACGGCGAGGGACACAAATTGGTTTAATGTATGTTACATTACCTTCAGTAACTTTATCCTCTACTAGTGTGGCGAGGGGTGGTTCCCCATGCCCATCCAGGGGAGAACCTTTCGGGCGCTGGGCAGATACACCTAGGACAGGACGCCAATCTATCACTGGATACACACTCACTCACACACACACACACACTCTATATGGGGCAATTTGGAGAATTCAATTGACCTTGGTCCATGTTTTTGGACTGTGGGAGGAAACCGGCGAACCCGGAGGAAACCCACGCAGACATTGGGAGAACATGGAGGAGAACATGCTAAACACTAAGCCACCGTGCCGCCGGTATTCCAACATGTCAGTCTTTTCTCTTTCTTACAGGGACAACAAGGAGAGGGTGGAATTTGCCCGGATTCATCCATCCAGCAGCTGTCGGGGTGATTTGCCCTCTCATTTGATGGTCCCTGGGGGCACGTCGCTGCAGTCGGGTCAGTTAGGAGACCCCGCTCCACACGCCCACTCCGCGCATCATCACTGGATGCCTCGTACAGGAAGTCCCTCCCTCTGGATGTCGGGTCATTCCTACGGTGAGAATTCAATCATATACAGCAGAGAAATTAAGACCACGCCCCCTTTTTGCTCCACTTATAAGTCCATGTTCTCAGTTCCACTTTCTGTGCAGATGGACTTTGTAGTTCTCCAATTCCATTTTGTAGTCCACCTGTTTGTGTTCTACAGTACATACTGTGTACTCTGTTCTCTAATGGTCAGGACCCCAATAGTACGATATACAGTACGCCAATCTAGCACTGGGCACACACTCACTCACTCACACACTCCTATATGGGGCAAATTTGAGCTTTTCATTGACCTTAAATCCATGTTTTTGGACTGTGGGAGGAAACTGGAGAACCCGGAGGAAACCCACGCGGACACGGGGAGAACATTGAGACCGCACCTACATATTGTGTACGTCCCTATTACTCTGTTCTAATGCTCAGGACTGAAAATTCGCTAAAGAAGTCACAGGATTCAACTTACAAAGTTAGGCCCCGCCCCCTTTCTGCTCCACTTATTGTGGACTTTGTAGTTCTCCAATTCCATTCTGTAGTCCATCTGGTTGTGTTCTACAGTACATACTGTGTACTCTGTTCTAATGCTCAGAACCCCAATAGTACCACCACAGAGCAGGGGTTATTGGGTGGGGGCATTAGTCCTATCCCAGCAGTGTGACTGAGGTGGAGAAATGAAACTCCAGCAGCACTGCTGCACTAGAACCCCCTCACCACATCAGTGTCACTGCAGAACTGACAATAAACAATCCACCACCCAAATGATACCTGTTCTGTGATGCTCCTGACCAACAGAGAACAGAGAACCAACAGGGGACTAACAACAACAAAGAACACAGATGGACTATAGGCCGTAATTGAAAAACTACAAAGTCCATCTATATGATAAGTGGAGGAAGAAGGGGGGCGTGGCCTAACTACAGATTGGTTCTGTATGTTCTACATGTTGTCTCTCTGTAGGTATCAGTCACACACCCCTCCACCAAAACCTTCCACCGGGTTTCTCCGCCGCTATGCCTGCGCCACTCCAGCCTGTCCTGCCCCTCCCTCAAGATCCCTCCGCCCAGCTGGTGGTGCTGCCCAGTGAACCTGCCACCCATCCGGCTACTCATCACTTGGGTATTGTCCATTGTTTTACCTGTTCTTTAGATTAAGGGCCCTATTTTAGCCATCTTCAGTGAGCCCATCCAGGTTCCTTATGGTTCCCCATGCCCATCCAGGGGAGAATGTTTCAGGTGCTGGGCAGATACACCCAGGACAGGGCACCAATCTATCACTGGGCACACACACACTCACACACACACTCTATATGGGGCAATTTGAAGAATTCCATTGACCTGGATCCATGTTTTTGGACTGTGGGAGGAAACCGGAGAACCCGGAGGAAACCCACGCGGACACGCGGAGAACATGGAATGTAACTGCCTACCTGAGCAGTTTATATTTGAATTGTTTTGAAGTTTGTAAAATTATTAAATTATAAAAGTGTATTTTATAACTTCTGTTCTTTTAAGAACATTGACAACGTTAATTTCCATGGTTACCCTGCTAATTACCGCGGTTACCACATTACAAAGGTTCCAAAGTTAGCATTACGGGTTATTCAGAAGCTGAAGAGCGGACAAGTCGCAACGTGAAACTATAGCTCTCTTCATACTTATGTAGCCAATGAGGTTTGTGTTTTGTTAGTATACCAATTATGTTTACGTAGTTTATTACCTTTTCTAGCATTAAAAATTGATGTGTAATACGGTTCTAAATCAAGATGTAAATTCGTGTGGTAAAACCAACAAAGGATCATTCTTAAGATTAAGAGTTTACAATGTAGAAATCGCTCATTATATATTTGTTTATGTGATTTATGTTGCAGTTCTTACAGTTGGGTTAAAGGTTATGTACAAGGTTAAGGTACAAACTCGAGATTAAACCTAATCAGTATTGGCAAGAATATTTGTCCTGTCGACTTTAAATCTGTGGGAGCTACATGGAAGCTCCACCCAGATTGGGATTCGAACCAGGAATCCTCAGCGCTGTGAGGAGAACATGCCAACCACTAAGCCACCGTGCCACAAAACATGTACTAATGTTGTAATTCTTAATGTGTGTGTTTTGGGAGTAACGTAAAATAAAACAGCACGTCACTTTAAAAACCAGTTTCCTATACGAACCAGGTGGCACTCTGACTTTGGTGGGTTGCTATTTTCACCGTGCAGCTACCTGGACTCAATGTGCTGCTCCATGAGGTTCTCCATGTGAGTGTGAATGGAGAACCCACAGTATAGTGTGTTCTACGAACAAATGCAGTCATGTTTAATAGCTTTCCGTTGGTTTCAGCGTGGGTGGCTTAGTGGTTTAGCATGTTCTCTCCTCAGCACTAGGGATTCCCAGTTTGAATCCCCATCTGGGTGGAGTTTCCATGTTCTCCCCGTGTCCGCGTGGGTTTCCTCCGGGTTCTCCGGTTTCCTCCCACAGTCCAAAAACATGGATCAAGTCAATTGAGTTCTCCAAATTGCCCCATATAGAGTGTGCCTGTGTGAGTGAGTGTGTGCCCAGTGATAGATTGGCGTCCTGTCCTGGGTGTATCTTCCCAGCGCCCGAAACGTTCTCCCCTGGATGGGCATGGGAACCCCCCCCCCACACACGACCCTAATATAGGACAAAGCGTAAGATAATGGATAGATAGACGGATGGTTCCAGCGTTCCGTAGCGTTGGACACGTCCGTGTTGATGAGTCAGCAGATAGTGACCGATGTCTGACCGTCCACGTCTGGAGAGGTTGTTCTCAGTCAGGGCAGATGGGTTCTAGCAACATGCCAGAAATGTCCAGAACACACCTCATTATGAGACGGCCACGCCCATCGGGAGATATATTCACACGCAGCGTTGCTATTTAAACCACACTGACATAAAAGGCGGGAGACAGTGGGCGGAGTGTAGATAATAATGAGCATCCGACGCGCCTTACGCAGGGTGTTCTACCTGATGTTGC
Source organism: Corydoras sp. C115 (assembly GCA_019802505.1). NCBI lineage: Eukaryota > Metazoa > Chordata > Actinopteri > Siluriformes > Callichthyidae > Corydoras > Corydoras sp. C115. The sequence goes on along the minus strand of JAFMOC010000323.1, from coordinate 235,838 downwards.
TCATCCCACTACCATTCTCAATTTTCCACGGTTGCCAGATCTTCATTATTTCACCCCTGCCCGCCTGGTCTCGGAAGCTCGTGGGCCTCTGCTTCGTAAATAGGCTGTGAAATTTAATTTGCTCTTCCTCCTGAAAAGAGTCGGCCGTCCGCGGGACTCTGAGACGAGCCGGAGGACATCATTCACACAAGTCCTCCCCTGAGGAACGTTTTAGAACAAAGAGCTATGTGCGAGAGAGAGAGAGTGAGAGAGAGTGGTGGTCGGGGTGGGGGGGGTTTGTATACCACATGACCGTTGCGCTGTGTGAGACCTGGGGGGGGGGCAGATCCATCATTGTAAACCTGCTTAGCTTGCAGTGATTCACAGCAGGTTCCGCGGCTGGACTCCATAACCGGAGACAGAGAGAGATCCGCGCTGATGGAGAACCAAGATGAGAAGTGTTTACATTACAGTGTCTGTCAAATTTGGCCACGCCCCCTTCTTCCTCCTCTTATATAGATGGACGTTGTAGTCCATCTGTGTTCTTTGTTGTTGTTAGTCACTGTTGGTTCTCTGTTCTCTATTGGTCTGGACCGTCACAAAACAGGCTGTAGTTTCAGTTCTCCACCTCAGTCACACTGCTGGGATAGACTTAATGCACCCACCAAATAATCCCTGCTCTGTGGTGCTACTATTGGGGTTCTGACCATTAGAACCGAGTAAAGGGGACGTACACAGTATGGACTACAGAATGGAATTGGAGAACTACAAAGTCCATCTTTGTGGGATCTCAGTGGTACTGAGAACATGAAGAGAAAAAAGGGGGCGGGTCCAAATGGGGACCACGCCCTTTTTTGCTCCATCCTCTATGTCTTCCACTTACCATATAGATGGATGTTGTAGTTTTCCAATTCCAGACTGTAGTCTATCTGTGTTCTTTGTTGTTGTTAGTCTCCTGTTGGTTCTCTGTTCTCTGTTGGTCAGGAGCATCACAGAACAGGTATCATTTGGGTGGTGGATTGTTTATTGTCAGTTCTGCAGTGACACTGATGTGGTGAGGGGGTTCTAGTGCAGCAGTGCTGCTGGAGGTTTAGTTCTCCACCTCAGTCACACTGCTGGGATAGGACTAATGCACCCACCCAATAACCCAATGCTCTCTGGGACTAGAACTATTGGGGTTCTGAGCATTAGAACAGAGTACACAGTATGTACTGTAGAACACAAACAGATGGACTACAGAATGGAATTGGAGAACTACAAAGTCCATCTGTACAGTAAGTGGGTGTGGCCTAACTTTGGCCTGGTACTGTATGTTGATGATATTGTTTGTGTGTTAGTGAGTTTGCCATTACTTGATCAAAGTTCTCATCGCACCCCCCACCCCGTCTGTTCCGTCTCCTCAGATGTGATTGAGCAACCTGGCCTGTGGCCCCCGGTGTACCGGACCCGAGGACCTCCCTCCCACATGCAGCACCCTGCCGTGTATTCGCGCTCGCAGTTTCTACGGCAACAGGAGCTCTATGCTCTCCAGCAGCATCAGCAGCTGCAGCATCAGCAACATCCGGGCCATCAGCAGCTGCCTCAACCCCCCCTGCAACCGAAGACCCCGCAGAACATCGAGCTGCAGCACAAGAACCCGAGCGCTCAGGTACATCATTGCATACGTCATCTAACTACAGTACAGTCTGGCCACGCCCCCTTCTTCCTCCACTGACCATATAGATGGACTTTGTAGTTCTACAATTATGGCCTGTAGTCCATCTGTGTTTCTTTTGGTTGGTTCTCTGTCCTCTTGGTCAGGAGCATCACAGAAGAGGTGTCATTTGGGTGGTGGATTGTTTATTGTCAGTTCTGCAGTGACACTGATGTGGGGTGGGGGTTCTAGTGCTGCTGGAGTTTCAGTTCTCCACCTCAGTCACACTGCTGGGATAGGACCAATGCACCCACCATATAGTCCCTGCTCTGTGGTGGTACCATGGTGTGGTTCCACAGTGGTGAGAGTGTTGGGATGTCAATCAGACATGTCCATGTGGGACCTTCATTGCTTCAGGGGTTCTAGATTAACCCTGGGTTCTGGGTCAACCACTAAGCCAGGGTACTTGCAAGGTCCTGACCAAGGGGACATACACAGTATGGTACTCTAGAACACAACTAGATGGACTACAGAATGGAATTGGAGAACTACTAATCCATCTCTACCGGAAGTGGAACGGAGGACATACTGTTGACTGAAGGCCATTATTAGTTTGAGTGAAACGTTCTCCGCTCATCCAGATATGAACTTCCTTCCTGATGTACCATTAGTTAATTGCGGTGTTGGTACGTTCTCTGCTCAATCGTGTAGAACGCTGTAAATGGCATTTGGAGGTTCTATAAAGCCCCCCCGACCTCCTCATGCCCCCGGGTCTCACCACGGAGCCGGATCCGTAACCCCGAAGCAGCTCTGTCCCACTTCCAGATCGATAACCATCACGGTTCTAATTTATGCCCGAGTCAGCGCCATGCCAAATCGCGGTTCTATTGACGCTTCGGCTGCAGGACTTGGCAGGAGGCGCCGTGCTCGTCACCCGTCTTCGTCTGCCATATTGCTCGTGTTTGTCCGCGGCTTCCGGCGAGGAAAACAGACGCGCCGGTTCCATGCCCCTGTCCTCAGCATACGTTCCGTTCTGTTTCCAGATGCAGAAGAAGCCAGAGGAGCACAGCATGGAGCTGGAGGACATCCTGGCCGAGCCTCGGACGCTCAAGCCTGCCAAGGCTTACGGCTACACCTCCTCCAACCGCGCCTCGTCGCCCGCCCGGGCCTCGGCTGCTCACGTGTCCCCCTGCTGTCAGTCCCCGTGTATGCGCTCGCAACCCAAAAGCACCCCCTCGACCCCCTGTCCTGTCCAGAGTCCCGCCACCGCCGTGGCCTGCTCCCCCGCCATCAGCCCCGCGCCGCTGCAACTGCCCAGTGTGGCGGAAAGCCAGGACAAAAGAACCGCCGGACCGCCGCCGCAGAACTTCCCTCCGGCTATGGAGACAGGTAGTTATAGACGGGATTTCGGGGTTTGGGTTCTTTTAGTTATTTTAGGGCAGAACGTGGGTGTAGTCCTAAGTATGTTATGATCGTCTACTAGGGTCGGGGGGGGGCAGATACACCCAGGACAGGATGCCAATCTATCACTAAGTAAACTCACTCACACACACACACACACACACTATATGGGGCAATTTGGAGTAGCCAATTCACCTTGAATCCATGTTTTTGACTGTGGGAGGACAGCGGAGAACCCGGAGGTAACCCACACGGACACGGTGAGAACATGGAACCTCCACCCAGATTGGGATTCCAACCTGGGTCCCCAGAGGAGAACATGCTAAACGATCATGACGTCACGGTGCTGCTCATACCTGTTAGGCCACGCCCCCTTTTTTCTCCATCATCTATTCCCTCCACTTATATCCTTTATACTAGGAAAAAGTTTGGCCACGCCCCCTTCTTCCTCCTCTTACCATATAGATGGACTTTGTAGTTCTACAATTCCAGACTGTAGTCCACTAGGGATTCCCGGTTTGAATCCCCATCTGGGTGGAGTTTCCATGTTCTCCCCGTGTCTGCGTGGGTTTCCTCCGGGTTCTCCGGTTTCCTCCAACAGTCCAAAAACATGGATCAAGGTCAATTGAATTCTCCAAATTGCCCCATAGAGAGTGTGTCTGTGTGAGTGAGTGTGTGTCCAGTGATAGATTGGCGCCCTGTCCTGGGTGTATCTGCCCAGCATCCGAAGTCCCCCCCCCTGGATGGGCATGGGGAACCCCCCCCCGCGCGACCCTAGTAGAGGATAAAGCGGAAGATGGACTGTAGTCCATCTGTGTTCTTTGTTGTTGTTAGTCCCCTGTTGGTTCTCTGTTCTCTGTTGGTCAGGAGCATCACAGAACAGGTATCATTTGGGTGGTGGATTGTTTATTGTCAGTTCTGCAGTGACACTGATGTGGTGAGGGGGTTCTAGTGCAGCAGTGCTGCTGGAGGTTCAGTTCTCCACCTCAGTCACACTGCTGGGATAGGACTAATGCCCCCACCCAATAACCTCTGCTCTGTGGTGGTACTATTGAGGTTCTGAGCATTAGAACAGAGTACACAGTATGTACTGTAGAACACAACCAGATGGACTACAGAATGGAATTGGAGAACTACAAAGTCCACAATAAGTGGAGCAGAAAGGGGGCGGGGCCTAACTTTGTAAGTTGAATCCTGTGACTTCTTTAGCGAATCGTCAGTCAGTGTGATGACTCAGCGACTCCGCTGTCGTTCTCCACCTTCTCATCATCATCAACACCTCAGTCAACGCTACAGTCTGCCAGACCATAATAAGCTGCCGGTGCGCGTGATGAAACGCAACGATGTTCTATTTCTATCTCGCTCGGTTCTCCGGTGTCGAGAACATCACTGTGAACAGAACGTCCATCCATCATTTAGCACAGGCCAAAAACATGAATTTAAGGTAAATTGGCTGCTTTGATTTGTCCCTGTTGAAATTGCCCCGGGCGACACGGTGGCTTAGTGGTTGGCATGTTCTCCTCTCAGCACCAGGGAGTTTCCATGTTCTCCCCGTGTCCACGTGGGTTTCCTCCGGGTTCTCCGGTTTCCGCCTACAGTCCAAAAACATGGATCAAGTCAATTCATCCATTCATTCATTATCACCCGCTTTATCCTCTATTAGGGTCGCGGGGGGGTTCCCCATGCCCATCCAGGGGAGAACGTTTCGGGCGCTGGGCAGATACACCCAGGACAGGACGCCAATCCATCGCTGGGCACACACTCACTCACTCAAACACACTCTATATGGGGCTATTTGGAGAACTCAATTGACTTGATCTATGTTTTTGGACTGTGGGAGGAAACCGGAGAACCCGGAGGAAACCCATGCAGACACGGGGAGAACATGGAAACTCCACCCAGATGGGGATTCGAACCGGGAATCCCTAGTGCTGAGAGGCGAACGTGCTAACCACTATGCCACCGTGCCGCCCTCAAGTCAATTGAGTTCTTCAAATTGCCCCATATGGTGTGTGAGTGAGTGTGTGCCCAGTGATAGATTGATAGATAGATATTTGCTCTAAATTGCCCTCAACTTTATAACCACTATATAATGTGTGTGTCTTGTCGTGGGTGTATCTGCCCAGCACCTGAAAAGTTCTCTCTTGGGTGACCCCACCCTCTCCCAATCTTCCACTAAAGTCACATGGGGGGGGGGGGGGGGGTTCCAAAAAACATGGATCAAGGTAAAGTGTATGCTCCAAATTGAACCATATAGTGTGTGTGTGTGCCCAGTAATAGATTGGTACTCTGTGTATCTGGGTGTGTCTGTCCAGCGCCCTAAAAGTTCTCCCCTGGAGGGCATGGAGAACCCACCCCTCCAAGCTAATGAGTGATGAAACACATTTCTGTTGCGTTCTTGTCGTTGTCTTTGTGCAGAACTTCCTCCTGGGTTCTCGTATCCGGTGATCGCTTCGGGATACAGAGATGATCCGTCCCCTCCGGATGTTCCGTTGACGGAATCAGCTGAGATGACGTCCATCCCCGTCGCCCCGGTCGAGCCCGCTCCTGCCACGCTGGCTGGCATTGATGAAAGACTCGATTGCCAGCCCATAATACAACGCCTTCCAGACCCTCAGCTGCTAATGACGGACAAGATGGACAAAGAGCTGGTTCCGCAGCAGGTGGACGTCCTACTCCAAAGTGAACCCTCAGAACCAATGGATTCTGTGAGCTGCTCCGTTCCTGTTGAGGTCCAGCAACAGACCATGCTGCTGATCGGTTCTCCGGACGACGGGACGGACTGCAAAGTCCTGGAACCTTATGATGTTCCAATGGAGGACCAACCCAGCGAGGACGATCGTACGGCTGCCCGTCAGGAGAACCAGAGCGACGTTCTGCCCGAGCAAGACACGGAGGACGTGGACAAACCCGAACCTCAGGAATCGCTCCAACCCGGCGCTCCCGTTGACCTCCAGCCCGGCAGCCCGATGGAGTCGGAGTTCCAAGTTCCATCGGAGAACGTCCCGAGTCCTCCGTCATCGCCGGCCTGTGAACCCGGCGTCCCTCATCCGCAGCAGACCGTGTCCAGCTGTTGGAGTCTGGAGCTCCTGATCGCCGCTGCGCTCTGTGGAGACTGTCCTCCACCTTCTCCTCCGCCTGCGGGCTCCGGGGAACCGTTCTGCTCAAGTTCCTACGGCATGGAGCTCCTGAGTGAGCTGGCTGTGATGGAGTGGCAGAAGGTGCAGAAGAACGTCGGGGGGCAAGGTGAGGACCATGAGTCTGTTCTGTCACATGACTTCCACACACACACACACACACACACACACACACACACACACACACACACACACAACTCACTCACACAGACACACACACACACACACACACACACACAAAACTCACACATAACCACTTTCACACATACACACACACACATTACCAACACACACTCTCACACACACACACACACACACGCACATAACCACTTTCACACATACACTCTCACACACACGAACACACGCACACCTACTTACACTCTCACAAACACACACACGCACAAAACTCACACAGACACACACGTACCCACTTACATACACACACTCACACACATACCCACTTTCACACACACACATACACACACACACACATAACCACATACACACACACACACACCAACACACACACACACACACTCTCTCACACACACACACACACACACCTACTTACACTCTCATACACACACACACACACACACACACAAACACACACATACCAACTTACACTCACACACACACACACACCTACTTACACTCTCATACACACACACCCACTTACACTCACACAAACACACACATACCAACTTACACTCACACACACACACACCTACTTACACTCTCATACACACACACCCACTTACACTCACACACACACAAACACACACATACCAACTTACACTCACACACACACACTCTCTCTCTCTCACACACACACACACAAACACACACACACACACATACCCACTTTCACACACACACGCACACACCTACTTACACACACACACACGCACGTACCCACTTATACTCACACACATACACATACCAACTTACACTCACACACACACACACACACACTCTCTCTCTCTCTCTCACACACACACACACACAAACACACACATACCCACTTTCACACACACACACACTCACACACACACGCGCACGTACCCACTTACACTCACATACATATCCACTTATTCTCACACTCACTCACACTCTCTCACACACACACACACAAACACACGCACCTACCCACTTGCACACACACCCCTACTTACACTCTCATACACACACGTACCAACTTACACTCTCACACACACACACACACACACACACACACTCAGTACTGCAGTGATACTGACATGGTGGTGCAGGTGTGTTAGTGGATCAGACACAGCAGTGCTGCTGGACAGAGAACCGTCCACTAATCAGAACATACCCTCATACCCTCATCTACCACCCTAATACCTGCTCTGTTCATCTCCTTTACTCTGTTCTCTGATGATCAGCACCCCCACAGAGCAGGTATTATTAGGGTGGTAGATGATGGTATGAGGGTATGTTCTGATAGGTTGACTGTTCTCTGTCCAGCAGCACTGCTGTGTCTGATCCACTAACACACCTGCACCACCATGTCAGTATCACTGCAGTACTGAGAATCATCCACCACCCTAATACCATCTCTGTGGAGGCGCTGATCATCAGATAACATACTAAAACACACTAACAGAGTATGTAGAGGAACGGAAGGACTACAGAATGGAACTGTAGAACTACAAAGTCCATCTATACGATCAGAGGAACTAAAAAACAGGAAGTGGACCTGGGCCTTCCCCAAATTGTTCTCACAATGTCGAATGCGTTACCCAAATATTGATCCTCATTAAAAGGAGCCCTAATTAGACCTGACGCTCTCCTCTGTTGTTCTTCTTAACAGAAGACGAGAACGTCCTCTGCAATCTTCAGACTCTGGCTACCTTGGCGACGGCTCGTTCGCTCGAGCTGGTTCCGAAGGCCCCGAGCGCGGCGGACGCTGGAGAACAGTGTGCCATCAAACGGACCTTCAACCTGCGACGCAAATGCAGTTGGACGCCCCGCCATGAACCGGTACGCTAACTTTGCTTACCACACTCGGGGTCCGATTTTAACGATCTTTAGCGAGTCGTGAACGCCTGATTCAGGGCGTGACGGTGTGTTTGTGATCGTGATGACATGAAAAGTGTGTACGGGGCCTGAACTCATCCTCTTATTTATTTATACGATGTGTTTTGGGTGGAATAAAGCTATAAAGTGCAAGGAAAGTGTCACAGGAAAGTGTAATGGGGCTGTGTCACCGCTAGGTGGCAGCAGTGTCACATGGTCCACGCACCTTAATCATGGGAATTTCGGATCTATATAAAGCAACTGTGATCTTTGAGAGGGCTAGAGGTTCACAGGACTTTTGTAGAGGGTCTGTGGTAATAATTCTCTTTTAGGGACCGAATTTCTTCCTTGGCGCGAGTCTTTCAACCCTATCGGAACCTCCACTTCCTAAAGCGAGTAACCTTGCGGCCTCCTTCTCTTGCGAGTCAATTCCTGGGTCATAGGGCCCTGGGAGCGCGGGTGGACATTTAGTTTGTGGCCGTCGCCGCTCCCACGCGCCACCAGTGTAAATTCATCCATTATCTTCTGCTTTATCCTCTACTAGGGTGGGGTGGGGGATCTCTATGCCCATCCAGGGGAGAACGTTTCAGGCGCTGGGCAAATACACCCAAATCAGGGTGCTAATATATCACTTGGCAAAAAGACACTCTATATGGGGCAATTTGGAGAATTCAATTGACCCTTATGCATGTTTTTCGAATGTGGGCGAAAACCGGACACCCCGGAGAAAACCCACGTGGACACGGAGAGGACATGGAAACTCCACCCAGATTGGGATTCGAACCAGGAATCACATGCAGGGTTGCTATTTAAACGGTGGGACAGTAGACTGTGGGCGGGGTAAACGATAGTAATGAGACCCGTGAGATATGTAGGACCCTAAATTCTGTTGGTGTGTGTTATTAAACATGCCTACATCTGTGCATTGTTCTAATAATGTGTGTTCTACAGGCGTGTCCCGTGAAATGCAACATGGAAACCATAGACGAGAAGGAACTGGAAATGCGGGTAAAGATGGCCGAGCTGCAACGATGCTACAAAGAGAAGCAGAGGGAGTTAGCCAAGCTCCAGAGGAAGCATGACCACCAGTAAGAACCATCCATCCATCATCTTCTGCTTTATCCTCTACTAGGGTACCGGGGGGGGGGTTCCACATGCCCATCCATCACATCTATCACTAGATACATACAAATTAATGAAGCCAATTCACCTTGAATCCCTTTGTTTGGACCCTGTTTGAGATGTGCTAACCACTATGCCAGCACGCCGCCTTATGAATGAATCATCCATTCATTATCCTTTATTAGGGTCGCGGGGGGGTTCCCCATGACCATCTAGGGGAGAACGTCTCGGGTGCTGGCCAGATACACCCAGGACAGGGCGCCAATCTATCGCTGGACACACACTCACTCACACAAACGCACTCTATATGGGGCAATTTGGAGAATTCAATTGACTTGATCCATGTTTTTGGACTGTGGGAGGAAACCGGAGAACCCGGAGGAAACTCCACCCAGATTGGGATTCGAACCTCCAACCCCAGTGCTGAGAGGCGGATGTGTCATGTCGCACTGTGAATAATCCATCCATTATCTTCCGCTTTATCCTCTATTAGGGTCACAGTGGGGGGGGGGGGGGGGGTTCCCCATGCCCATGCCCATGCCCATCCAGGGGAGAACATTTCGGGTGCTGGCCAGATACACCCAGGACAGTGCACCAATCTACCGTTGGACACACACTCGCTTACACAGACACACTCTATATGGGGCAATTTGGTGATTATGCCACCGACGTTTTGTTACTCTGACGATGTTCCATCAGGTTCTGTCTTTCTGTCTGGTTAGAACCATGATTTGTGTTGTTTTTTTTAAAGGAAGGAGGAGATCTCTCGCAGTACTGCACGCCGGGGTCCGGGACGACCACGCAAGCGGAAAGTGATTTCCACCCTGGCGTCTCTAATGAACGGCGAGATGCAGCGCAGAGTCAGGTGAGTGAATCCACGCAGAAGCCCGGATGTGAGACGGCCGGCGTTCCGCGTGGTTCTCCTGCAGGTCACTCCTCAGGACACGGAGAACCTTATTTCCCCTGCGAGGAGACAAAGTGAAGCATGTGATCTGCATCAGGCCTTTCTGTTCAGGATTAAATAGCATGTTCTCCTCTCAGCCGGTTCGAATCCCAATCTGGGTGGAGTTTCCATGTTCTCCCCGTGTCCACGTGGGTTTCCTCCGGGTTCTCAGGTTTCCTCCCACAGTCCAAAAAACATGGATCAAGATCAATTGAATTCTCCAAATTGCCCCATATAGTGATAGATTGGAACCCTGTCCTGGGTGTATCTGCCCAGCGCCTGAAACGTTCTCCCCTGGATGGGCATGGAGAACCCCCCCACTCACCCCCGCGACCCTAGTCGAGGATAAAGCGGATGATAATGGATCTATCCAATCAGAGAGCGTGAATACGCTGACATTACGGACGCCTGCTAGAGGACCTTGCTGTCATCAACTCAAAATCTGATTGGTTGACGCAAAGGTTTGACCGACACCAATATTCTATGCTGGTAGTGAAGGTATCCAGGCAGATTATTCAACCCTGGCAACAAATGATGATGCAATGTGATTGGTTAATTGCTTTAATAAATAAATAAACGTCTGGAAACAGCACAGCCGGGACAAACTCTATTAGGGTCGCGGGGGGGTTCTCCATGCCCATCCAGGGGAGAGTGTTTCGGGCGCTGGGCAGATACACCCAGAACAGGACGCCAATCTATCACTGGGCACACACGCACTCACACAAACACACTCTATATGGGGCAATTTGGAGAATTCAGTTGACCTTGATCAATGTTTTCGGACTGTGGGAGGAAACCGGAGAACCCAGAGGAAACCCACGCGGACACGGGGAGAACATGGAAACTGCATCCAGATTGTGATTCGAACCGGGAATCCCCAGCGCTGAGAGGAGAACATGCCAACCACTAAGAATTAGAATCCATCCATCTATTATGTTCCTCTTTATCCTCTATTAGGGTCGCGGGGGGGTTCCCCATGTCCCATCCAGGGGAGAATGTTTAGGGCACTGGGCAGATACACCCAAGAGAGGACGCCAATCTATCCCTGGACACACTCGCACACATATAAACACACTCTATATGGGGCAATTTGGAGAATTCAATTGACCTTGAGCCATGTTTTTGGACTGTGGAAGGAAACCGGAGAACCCTAAGGAAACCCACGCTGACACGGGGAAAACATGGAACCTCCACCCAGATTGGGATTCGAACCCGGAATCCCCAGCGCTGGACGGAGAACATGCTTGAAATGTCCTCTGATCAGGAGCCTATCCCCGCTCACTTAGACATTGTGATGGCGCTGTGCCTGACCTTCCCGTCTCCCGGTTCTCCGCACCTCTGGGCAAGCCCTCCATTGTGTTCCCAGCTGTCCCATCGCTGTGTCACCTCCACTCTGCTCCTGCCCTTGTAGTCGTGTCCTCACGCCGACTGTGACATGATACCGCATGACATTGACGCTCAGATGCATGGGCAGTCGGCCAGAATAGGGCTAGGGGAGGGGTATGTAGTGGGGGCCTTGCGGCGGTTGCCAGGTCAAGTCAGATCCTGCTTTTTAACATCTTCAGCGGTGAGGCGTGTCCTCCTGATCCGCGAACACATTCATTTTAACGTACACACTGCCGATGATGCGTTAGTAGGTACATGTGATTTTAATTCCCAGCATGCCTTTGTGAGCTGTGTGTGTGTGTGTGTGTGTGTGTGTGTGTGTGTGTGTGTGTGTGTGTGTGTGTGTGTGTGTGCGCATTAGTGCCATGGCTTGATGATCAATTCCGTTTAATTAACCGCTCGACAGGACGGGGCTGTGTCATGTCATGTTTGTCACTGTACAGAGCACCGGGGCCTGACTCAAGGGGACGGCACCACCTCCACCGCAGCCCCCCCATACCCCCCACCCCCCCAGTCATCCTGTCGATGCTACCGCCTCGTCATACACACACACGGAGGCAGATGTGCGGCGACATCGAGGGTGCAGGGGCACACATCGACAATCCAAACAAGACACACACTCCCATCGCGCTCCCATTGTTGCCGAGTAAGCGAAACGCGATGGAGGAGGGGGGTGGAGGGGGGTGGAGGGTCATCCTTTTGTTGCAGTGCAGTCCACCATGCATATGTATGCTTCACTGGGCATGATGCCAGGGAGTCGCGAGGGCATTCTGCCCACCCGCCCGATGGGGGCGCCATGCCTCTGATGTGCAAATGTCATGAACTCTGCTCTCACTAAGAAGAAATTGCATAGTGCGTAGCCTTCTGACCTCTGGCTTCCTTTGATTGACAGGTCTGCGGGGGCGGGACCGAGCACGACGGCCGAGGAGTCGGGAGCCAGTAGGGATTTGATGATCAAAAAGAAGAAGCTGTCCAATCGCAGCTTCGGACACATGGCAGCCTCACAGGTGTTTGGCAACTACACACAGTCCAATCACCTCAGGACGTCCAATCAAAGCGGAGATCCGAAAATCCAATAATCAATACATTTACACACTTATCATATAGATGGACTTTGTAGTTCTCCAATTGCAGACTGTAGTCCATCTGTGTTTTTTGTTGTTGTTAGTCCCCTGTTGGTTCTCTGTTCTCTGTTGCTCAGGAGCATCACAGAACAGGTAGCATTTGGGTGGTGGATTGTTTATGGTCAGTTCTGCAGTGACACTGATGTGGTGAGGGGGTGTTACTGCAGCAGTGTTGCTGGAGGTTCAGTTCTCCACCTCAGTCACACTGCTGGGATAGGACTAATGCACCCACCCAATAACCCCTACTCTGTGGTGGTACTATTGGGGTTCTGAGCATTAGAACAGAGTACACAGTATGTACTGTAGAACACAAACAGATGGACTACAGAATGGAATTGGAGAACTACAAAGTCCATCTTTACAGAAAGTGGAACCGAGAACATGGATGATAAGTGGAGCAGAAAGGAGGCCTAACTTTTGACTAACACTTTATGTTATTAGATATTATAGAATAAAAATTGTATATCCATCCATTATCTTCTGCTTTATCCTCTATTTGGGTCGGGGTGGGGGGGGGGTTCCCCATGCCCATCCAGGGGAGAACGTCTCGGGCGCTGGGCAGATACACCCAGGACAGGGCGCCAATCCATCGCTGGGCACACACTCACTCACACAGAGTGGAGAACTCAATTGACTTGATCCATGTTTTTTGGACTGTGGGAGGAAACCGGAGAACCCGGATGAAACCCACGCGGACACGGGGAGAACATGGAAACTCCACCCAGATGGGGATTCGAACTGGGAATCCCTAGCGCTGAGAGGCAAACGTGCCAACCACTAAGCCACCGTGCCGGTGTAATTGTATAATAATGATAATATAATAATAAGGCACTCGAGGTTGTGTATTATTCGGAATAAATCACGTGGTGTAGCTTTACTCCGCTACCCGTCGGTCCTAACGACTTCCTTTTCCCATGATTTATTCGTAATATTGCCCCCCTCTCATACCGTGTTGTTGACGCATGCATGATGCACATTTCTGATCCCAGACGCATTGTTTTCAGAAGACCAGCGTCGCTGAGCCAGAGCTCAATCAGCCGAAGTCCAAACCCGGCCTGACCCGGTCCGCCCCGGAGTGCGACACGTCCTCCGCTCACCTGTCCCCATCCCAGAGAAGCCCCAAAGCGGACCAGGTGGTTAACGAGTCTGAAGGTCAGAGTGACACAGGTGACAGTTGGTTCCTCCTCCGTCGTTAACGTTACGGCGCATTAGCCTATCCCAGCTGTGACTGATCTGAGACGTCGGTCTCATTGGGGTCTTCCAGGCAGCGAGGACAGCGGGGAGCAGGAGCACTGTGAGGAGATCAGCATGAGGAGCAAAGGAAAGAAAAAGAGCAAGGCGCCGTTCAATCCAACGCCATCGCATTTTCTGCAGGCGCGAGGACGAGGCCGGGAAGTCGTTGACGACAGGGAGGAGTCCGCTGAGGTCAGCGAGTCCTCTGATCCGGGTGAGCATGGCGTTCAAGTATTTAATGCTATTCGAGATTCTGTAAGCACTTCTGAAGGTTCTGGAGTAAGAGCCTGTAAGGGTTCAGGAGTAAGTGCCTGTAAGTGTTCTGGAGTAAAGCGCCTGTAAGGGTTCTGTAAAAGCCTGTAAGGGTTCTGGAGTAAGCGCCTTGTAAGGGTTCTGAAGTAAGCGCCTGTAAGGGTTCTGAAGTAAGCGCCTGTAAGGGTTCTGGAGTAAGAGCCTGTAAGGGTTCTGGAGTAAGCGTCTGTAAGGGTTCTGTAGTAAGCGTCTGTAAGGGTTCTGTGAAATCCTGTAAGGGTTCTGGAGTAAGCTCCTATAAGTGTTCTGTAAAAGCCTGTAAGGGTTCTGGAGTAAGCGCCTTGTAAGGGTTCTGTAAAAGCCTGTAAGGGTTCTGGAGTAAGCGTCTGTAAGGGTTCTGGAGTCAACGCCTTGTAAGGGTTCTGGAGTAAGCGCCTTGTAAGGGTTCTGGAGTAAACACCTGTTAGGGTTCTGGAATAAGCACCTTGTAAGGGTTTTGGAGTAAGCGCCTGTAAGGGTTCTGTAAACGCCTGTAAGGGTTCTGGAGTAGGCGCCTCTAAGGGTTCTGTAAACGACCTGGGAACCTCTTTTCAGGATTTTAGTATTTTGGGTGTCTGCCGTGTGTACAGAAACCTGCTACGAAGAGGATGATGTCAGGGAACGGAGAGGGTGCCATTGCTCTCCCACGGGCATCGCAGATGCTGGTAAGGAGCGTGATGAAATGCACCCTCACCGAGGTGGTGGAAGGTGAAGTCCTTAGCCTTCAAAGGGATTCACTCAGTAACCCCCACTCAGACAGCTCCCAGCTCCCGATGTACTCAGCCTGTTCGCTCAAGCCCTCGCTTGGTTCCACCCCTGCTCTCAAGCACTCGTTTGGTGCCGCCCTCGCTCTCAAGGGATCCTTTGGTGCTGCTCCCTGCTCTCAAGGGATCCTTTGGTGCCGCCATCGCTCTCAAGGGATCCTTTGGTGCCGCCATCGCTCTCAAGGGATCCTTTGGTGCCTCCCTCGTTCTCAAGGAATCCTTTGGTGCTGCCCTCGCTCTCAAGCTCTAGTTTGGTGCTGCCCTCGCTCTCAAGCTCTAGTTTGGTACCGCCCTCGCTCTCAAAGAATCCTTTGGTGCTGCCCTCGCTCTCAAAGAATCCTGTAGTGCCGCACTCGCTCTCAAGGATTCCTTTGGTGCCGCCCTCGCTTCCAAGGAATCCTTTGGTGCCACCCTCGCTCTCTAGGAATCTTTTGGTGCCGCCCTCGCTCTCAAGGAATCCTTTGGTGCCGCCCTCGCTCTCAAGGAATCCTTTGGTGCCGCCCTCGCTCACAAGCTCTAGTTTGGTGCCGCCCTCGCTCTCAAGGAATCCTTTGATGCCGCCCTCGCTCTCAAGGAATCCTTTGATGCTGCCCTCGCTCTCAAGCTCTAGTTTGGTGCCGCCCTCATCTCAAAGAATCCTTTGGTGCCGCCCTCGCTCTCAAAGAATCCTTTGGTGCTGCCCTCGCTCTCAAGGAACCCTTTGGTGCCGCCCTCGATCTCAAGAAATCCTTTGGTGGAATCCTTTGGTGCCGCCCTCGCTCTCAAGCTCTAGTTTGGTGCTGCCTTCGCTGGATCGCCATTTTCTTTTGGTTTTTTGACACATTCTTTGTGCATTTTCTAGGGGAGGGAAGGGGGGGTACTGTTAGGACTGCACTTTATCCTCTTGCCTTTAACATGGTTGTGTCTTGCTCAGGTTAATTGCTTGGGTGCCAGCCGACTGTATTGTCATGTTCCAGATTACTCTGTTCGTTTGCATTAATTAGTCTCATGACCTGCTGTTGTATTTAAGCCAGTCCCGCTCTCTCCACAGGGAGCGAGCCTCACCTTCACGATTTGCTTGTTTTTGTGTTAGGATTTGATAATAAAATCTCTCCTGTTTGATCTGATGTCTGTGTTTTATCGCTGCACTTACCATAACCGTGTAGAATCATAACAAACATGCAATATAATGTAATTTAAGGTGAAGTATTGGCCGTCACGGTGGCATAGCATTTCGCAAGTCCACATCTCAGCGTTGGGGATCCAAGTTCCAATTCAAATCTGGGTGGAGTTTTCATGTTCTCTCCCCTATTCACGTGAGGTCCCCCCCCCCTCGACCCTTTGTGGGTTCCTGGTTCTCCCCATGTCCACGTGAGTTTTCTGCAGGTTCTTCAGTGTCCTGCCACTGTCCAAGGCGAAATGGCTAAAACGTGCAGACCAAAATGGTCTGCATGGGGATTCCAACCCCCCACACTCGACCATAATATAGGTTTGAATCCCGACCTGGGTGGCATCCTGGTTCTCCCCGTGTCTGTGTGGGTTTTCTGCAGGTTCTTTAGTGTCCTGCCACAGTCCAAAAGCATTCAAAGGTGAAATGGCTCCCCTAAATTGCCCCCATTAAGGGACAGCTTATCCCCTATAGTGTGTGTGTCTGTCAAACTGCAGAACCTCGATCTGTAAGCCCCCTAGTGGTTGTGCAATTGGTTCCTTAATTGAGTGAAAGCTCCTTTATAAACCTGGGAGTGTGGAAATAATGGATTCCCCCCCCCCCCCCCCCGACCAGTGGCTTCCTGGTTCTCCCCGTGTCCACATTGGTTTTCTGCAAGTTCTTCAGTGTCCTGCCACAGTCCAAAAGCATTCAAAGGTGAAATGGCTCCCCTAAATTGCCCCCATTAAGGGACAGCTTATCCCCTATAGTGTGTGTGTCTGTCAAACTGCAGAACCTCGATCTGTAAGCCCCCTAGTGGTTGTGCAATTGGTTCCTTAATTGAGTGAAAGCTCCTTTATAAACCTGGGAGTGTGGGAAATAATGGATCCCCCCCCCCCCCCCCCCCCCCCCCCCCCCCCCCGCACCAGTGGCTTCCTGGTTCTCCCCGTGTCCACATTGGTTTTCTGCAAGTTCTTCAGTGTCCTGCCACAGTCCAAAAGCATTCAAAGGTGAAATGGCTCCCCTAAATTGCCCCCATTAAGGGACAGCTTATCCCCTATAGTGTGTGTGTCTGTCAAACTGCAGAACCTCGATCTGTAAGCCCCCTAGTGGTTGTGCAATTGGTTCCTTAATTGAGTGAAAGCTCCTTTATAAACCTGGGAGTGTGGAAATAATGGATTGCCCCCCCCCCCGACCATAACATAGGTTCGAATCCCGACCTGGGTGGCTTCCTGGTTCTCCCCGTGTCCACATTGGTTTTCTGCAAGTTCTTCAGTGTCCTGCCACAGTCCAAAAGCATTCAAAGGTGAAATGGCTCCCCTAAATTGCCCCATTAAGGGGCAACTTACCCCTATATATTGTGTGTCTGTCAAACTGCAGAACCTCGAGCCCCCTAGTGGTTGTGCAAGTTCCTTAATTGAGTGAAAGCTCCTTTATAGCCTGGGAGTGTGGAAATAATGGATTGCCCTCCTCCCCCCGACCATAACATACTGTAGGTTCGAATCCCGATCTGGGTGGTTTCCTGGTGTCCACATTGGTTTTCTGCAGGTTCTTCAGTGTCCTGCTACAGTCCAAAAGCATGGATTCAAGGCGAAATGGCTCCCCTAAATTGCCCCATTAAGGGGCAACTTACCCCTATATAATGTGTGTCTATATATATATATCTATATATTGTGTGTCTAAACAGTGGGTGAGGGTGTGGAATAGAAATGTGTATCTACATTGTGTGTGGAACTGATCGCATGATCAAAGCGCTCTGTATCCTGATTGGATGTCTCTTTATTTCGAGAGTCAAACTGCAGAATCTTGATTTGTAAACCACCTCGTGTGTGTGTGTGTGTGTGTGTGTGTGTGTGTGTGTGTGTGTGTGTGTGTGTGTGTGTGTTGTCGAGGTGAGTGAGAGGGTGTTGATGAATGGCTTGTAAATGACAGTGTGTGGTGTGTGTGTGGACACCTGACACCTCTCACTCAAGCCTCCCGCTGGCAGACACACACACACAGCTGCAGCCTGCCGCCTCGTACCGCAGCTCAACAGCTGATGGGTGTTAACGCCCTCACACACACACACACAACACACACACACACTAACGCCCACACACACACTACGGATAATTAGCAGTGAAATTCTAATGAGTTCTCCGAAGTCGTTTGCACTGTGCTGAAGTTCCTCACGCTGACTTTGCCGTCGCAGGATTTGCATCTTGGTTTTAAATAAAGCCGATAATTGAATTTTCGCCGCAACGTTAACGACGTAACTGTTAATCGTGAGAACCTAGAACCCAAACTTACATCCAGCACGAGACATGTCACGATGCTCATTACTGTCTCACACCCCGCCCACCCTGTCTATTTTCCCTCCTTTGTTTTGGCGAAGTGGTTTAAATAGCAACGCTGCGTGTGAATATATCTCGATGGGCGTGGCCGTCTCATAATGAGGTGTGTTCTGTACGTTTCTGGCGGGTTGCTAGAACCCAGCTGCACCGCCGACTGAGAACAACCTCTCCAGACGTGGACGGTCAGACGTCGGTCGCCATCTGCTGACTCATCAACATAGACGCTGCGTTGTCCAACGCCACGGGACGCTGAGACCAACGGAACGCTATTAAATCTGAGAACACAGATCCATAGAACACACTATACTGTACTCACATGGAGAACCTCATGGAGCAGCGCATTGAGTCCAGGTAGCTGCACCATGAAAATAGCAACCCGCCAAAGTCAGAGTGCCACCTGGTTCTTAAAGGGACGCTGATTGGTCAAAATCTCGATCTGGATGGAGTTTCCAGGTTCTCTCCGTTTCCGTATGGGTTCTCCGCTTTCCTCCCACTGTCCAAAAACATGGATTTGAGGTGAATTGGCTGCTCTAAATTGCCCCTACATATAGTGTGAGCCCAGTGATGGATTGACACCCTGTCCTGGGGGAATCTGGCCCACACACTAAAAGTTCTGCACTGGATGGGAACCCGCAGACACCCCACACACACACACACACACACACACACACACACACTTATCTTTAAGCGGAAGACAATGACATTCAATGAATCATCAACAAAGATGCCGCGTGTCCAACGCCACGGAACGCTGTGACCAACGGAACGCTATTAAATCTGACTGCATTTGTACAGAGAACACAGATCCATAGAACACACCATACTGTGGGTTCTCCATTCACACTCACATGGAGAACCTCATGGAGCAGCGCATTGATTCAAGGTAGCTGCACCGTGAAAATAGCAACCCGCCAAAGTCAGAGTGCCACCTGGTTCTTAAAGGGACATGCTGACTGGTCAAAATCTCGATCTGGATGGAGTTTCCGGGTTCTCCCTATTTCCGTATGGGTTCTCCGCTTTCCTCCCACTGTCCAAAAACATGGATTCGAGGTGAATTGGCTGCTCTAAATTGCCCCTACATATAGTGTGAGCCCAGTGATGGATTGACGCCCTGTCCTGGGGGAATCTGGCCCACACACTAAAAGTTCTGCACTGGATGGGAACCCGCAGACACCCCCCCCCCACACACACACACACACTTATCGTTAAGCGGAAGACAATGACATTCAATGAATCATCAACAAAGATGCCGCGTGTCCAACGCCACGGAACGCTGTGACCAACGGAACGCTATTAAATCTGACTGCATTTGTACAGAGAACACAGATCCATAGAACACACCATACTGTGGGTTCTCCATTCACACTCACATGGAGAACCTCATGGAGCAGCGCATTGATTCAAGGTAGCTGCACCGTGAAAATAGCAACCCGCCAAAGTCAGAGCGTCACCTGGTTCTTAAAGGGACACGCTAATTGGTCCAAATCTCAATCTGAGTGCAACCCATTTTCATATGGGTTTTCCGGTTTCCTCCCACAGTCGATAAGCATGTATTCAAGGTGAATTGGCTGCTCTAAATTGCCCCTACATAGAGTGTGAGCCCAGTGATGATTGGACGCCCTGATCTGGGTGAATCGTTACACTTATCGTTAGGCGGAAGATAATGACATTCAATGAATCATCAACACAGATGCCGCGTGTCCAACGCCATGGAACGCTGAGACCAACACAACGCTATTAAATCTGAGAACGCAGATCCATAGAACACACTATACTGTGGGTTCTCCATTCGCACTCACATGGAGAACCTAATGGAGCAGCGCATTGAGTCCAGGTAGCTGCACCGTGAAAATAGCAACCCACCAAATTCAGAGTGCCACCTGGTTCTTAAATTGGTCCTCGCTGATTGGTCCAAATCTCAATCTGAGTGGAACCCATTTCTGTATGGGTTCTCTGGTTTCCTCCCACAGTCCAAAAATATGGATTCGAGGTGAATTGGCTGCTCTAAATTGCCCCTACATAGAGTGTGAGCCCAGTGATGGATTGACGCCCTGTCCTGGGGGAATCTGGCCCACACACTATAAGTTCTCCACTGGATGGGAACCCGCAGACACCCCCCCACACACACACATACTTATCTTTAACTTATCTTATAACTAAACTTATCGTTAAGATAATGACATTCAATGACTCAACACAGACGCCGCGTGTCCAACGCCACGGAACGCTGGAACCAACAGAACGCTATTAAACCTGAAATTTGTACAGAGAACGCAGATCCATAGAACACACTATAGTGTGGGTTCTCCATTCACACTCACATGGAGAACCTCATGGAGCAGAGCATTGAGTCCAGGTAGCTGCACCTTGAAAATAGCAACCCGCTAAAGTCAGAGTACCACTTGGTTCTTAAAGGCAATGGCAAGGGGCACGCTGATTGGTTTATGTTTACGTGACGCCCAAAACACACCCATGACTTTGCGGTGTACAGTTGACAGAAGATCTGGTTCTTAATCTGCTAAAAGTTCTAGAGCTCCATCCCACTGCTGATCTACGATGTGTGGACGTCTGGAGAGGATGTTTTCAGTCGGCGGAGAACATGGTTCTAGCTACATGCCAAAAACGTCCTCATTTTGAGACGGCCACGCCCATCGGTGGAGATATATTCACATGCAGCATTGCTATTTAAACCACTCGGGGGAAGGGGGACTGTGGGCGGGTTATGGGATAGTAATGAGCATCATCATGCACTTTGAAAAGGGTGTTGGGTAGAACCCAGAGAGTTGGTTCCACTCTGGGAGTTACTTAATATCTTTGTTATAAATGCTTGCTCAGCAAAAAAAAAATTAAAAATGCAGTTCCGCGGTCTGACCACAGTCTGTTCTCCCTTTTGCCTCCGAAGACGAGGAACCCGAGGGCAGTTACAACACCGATGAGGTCCAAACAGTCAAATTCACACCCTTCAGAAACGCCCCCCCGTCCAGCTCTATCCTCAAAGACCCCTCCCCTTCCTCCATCGTCAAACTGGAAGTCAATCAGAAAGCGAGGAACAAACGGGAACGTCAGGAGCTTTATGGTGAGACCCAAACATCTCGCCAACTTTCGCGACTGCTCGGTTCTGTCCCTGTCCTTCATCTTGGGTGCTCTTCATTCCTGACCTCTCGCAGGCTCTCGCCTACACTCGCGCATTGAGGGGGAGGTGAAGGTGAAGAAGAAGGTTCCCTGCAGGTCCACGTCGGTCGGTGCTGCGAAGGCTCTCGGGGTGAGGAGGAGACCCGGTCGACCCAGACTGCAGGAGAAGCTGTGGGCCGGGCACTACCGCAAACCGGCGGGCCTCCTGGCGTTCTCCACCACGAGTGAGAGGCTGCGGAGAGCCACCCGCAAGAGTTCCATTCGGCGGGGTTCACTTAGCAAGGTGAGAATGAGAATGTGTGGCCACGCCTCCTTTTTGCTCCATTCTCTATTTCCTCCACTTACAATATAGATGACCCAGCGATAGATTGCCACCCGAAACGTTCTCCCCTGGATGGGCATGGAGAACCCCCCGCGACCCTAGTGGAGGATAAAGCAAAAGATAATGAATGAATGAGTCCAATAACATGGTTAAAAGTAAATTGACAGCTCTAAATTGCCCCTATATAGTGTGTTTGTGTTTCCAATGATGGATTGGTGTCCTGTCCTAGGTGTATCTGCCCAGTGCCTGAAACGTTCTCCCCTGGATGGGAAACCATCCCTCCCCCACCCCGCAACCCTAGTAGAAGATTATTATATAATGGGTGGATGGACAATATATGGACTTTGTAGTTCTCTAATTCCATTCGTAGTCCATCTGTTTGTGTTCTACAGTTCATACTGTGTACTCTGTTCTAATGCTCAGAACCCCAATAGTACCACCACAGAGCAGGGGTTATTTGTACACACCAAATAATAAAATAAAAACTTTGGCCACGCCCCCTTCTTCCTCCACTTATCATATAGATGGACTTTGTAGTTCTCCAATCCCAGACTGTAGTCCATCTGTGTTCTTTGTTGTTGTTAGTCCCCTGTTGGTTCTCTGTTCTCTGTTGGTCAGGAGCATCACAGAACAGGTATCATTTGGGTGGTGGATTGTTTATTGTCAGTTCTGCAGTAACACTGATGTGGTGAGGGGGTTCTAGTGCAGCAGTGCTGCTGGAGGTTCAGTTCTCCACCTCAGTCACACTGCTGGGATAGGACTAATGCACCCACCCAATAACCCCTGCTCTGTGGTGGTACCGTGGTGCGGTTGCTCAGTGGTGAGAGTGTTGGGCTGTCAATCAGAAGGTTGGGAGTTCGAGTCCCAGGTGGGTCCTGGAGCAAGAACCTTAACCTTCATTGCTTCAGGGGTTCTGTATTAACCCTGTGTTCTGGGTTCTGGGTCAACCATGCCATTAGAGAACAGAGTGAAGGGGACGTACACAGTATGTACTGTAGAACCCAAACAGATGGACTACAGAATGGAATTGGAGAACTACAAAGTCCATCTGCACAGGACGTGGAACTGAGAACATGATGAGGGAAAAAAGGGGGCGTGTCATTATGTAGATGAAGTTTGATGTTGTTATTAAAATGGTAGAATAATTATAATGAATATTTTTTGTTAATGCCTCAGAGGAAGAGCTGCTGGTCTCCTCAGCGTGACGACTTCATCCCCAGAACCAGGTTCCGACAGGTATGTGTGTGTTTACGTATGTTGGGTTCTCCCTGCAGAACATAATGACTTTAATCATTTTGCTCCCAATTAGAAATCACAAAGGGCGGCTTAGTGGTTGGCATGTTCTCATCACTAGGGATTCCCGGTGAGAATCCCAATCTGGATGGAGTTTCCATGTTCTCCCCGTGTCCCCGTGGGTCTCCTCCGGGTTCTCCGGTTTCCTTCCACAGTCCAAAAACATGGATCATGGTCAATTGAATTCTCAAAATTGCCCCATATAGAGTGTGTGTGTGTGTGTGTGTGTGTGTGTGTGTGTGGTGTGTGAGTGAGAGTGTGTGTGCATCCTGTCTTGGTGTATCTGCCCAGTGTTACCCAAACGATACCCCCCCCCCCATAATAATTAAATTTGCTGAATCCTATCCCAGCATTTGCATGGCAAAGATATCAGGGGAATTCACTGGAAAGGAACAAACAACTTTGAGCCCACAGGACTATTTACATACGGTCCCATCCAAAAGTTAGGCCCCGCCCCCTTTCTGCTCCACTTATCGTCCATGTTCTCAGTTCCACTTTCGGTGCAGATGGACTTTGTAGTTCTCAATTCCATTCTGTAGTCCATCTGTTTGTGTTCTACAGTACATACTGTGTACTCTGTTCTAATGTTCAGTACCCCCACAGAGCAGGGGTTATTGGGTGGGTGCTTTAGTCCTATCCCAGCAGTGTGACTGAGGTGGAGAACTGAAACTCCAGCAGCACTGCTGCACTAGAACCCCCTCACCACATCAGTGTCACTGCAGAACTGACAAGAAACAATCCACCACCCAAATGATACCTGTTCTGTGATGCTCCTGACCAACAAAGAACAGAGAACCAACAGGGGACTAACAACAACAAAGAACACAGATGGACTACAGTCTGCAATTGGAGAACTACAAAGTCCATCTATATGATAAGTCGAGGAAGAAGGGGGCGTGGCCTAACGTTTGATTGGTTTCATTGTGTGATGTCATTGTTGCAGTCTAAAGGTCGTGCCGTCAGTCGTTTGTTGGAGAGCTTCGCCGCAGATGAGGACTTCCGATTGGGGACAACAGCAGCTTCTCTGATGAGGACGAGGAGAACAAGACGAGGCATCCTCCAGGTATAAACATCAAATCCCAATCTGGGTGGAGTTTCCATGTCCTTCCCGTTTTCATGTGGGTTTCCTCCGGGTTCTCCGGTTTCCTCCCACAGTCCAAAAACATGGATCCAGTCAATTGAATTCTCCAAATTGCCCCACAGTGTGTCTGTGTGTCCAGTGATAGATTGCCGTCCTGTCCTGGGTGCATCTGCCCAACGCGCAAAACGTTCTCCCCTGGATGGGCATGGGGAACCCCCCCGCGACCCTAATAGAGAATAAAGCAGAAGATAATGGATGGTTGGTTCTTTATGAGGTTCAATTGTTTGGACTAGCCTGGAGTGCTAGGGATTCCAGGTTTAAATCCCAATCTGGGTGGAGTTTCCATGTTCTCCATGTCCCTGTGGGTTTCCTCCAGGTTCTCCGGTTTCTTCCCACATTCCAAAAACATTATTTAAAATGAATTGAATTCTCCAAATTGCCCCATATAGAGTGTGTTTGTGTGAGTGAGTGTATCTGCCCAGCCCCTGGATGGGCATGGGGACCCCCCACCCCCCGTGACCCCAGATGATCTAAATTGCCCCTAAATAGTGTATCTGTTTGTGTGAGTGGAGTGTGTCCAGTGATAGATTGGCGTCCTGTCCTGGGTGTATTTGCCCAGCGCCCGAAACGTTCTCCTCTGGATGGGCATGGGGACCCTAGTATAGGATAAAGCAGAAGATAATGGATGGATGTGTTATTGGTTTGAAGCTGGGTGGAGGATGATGGATGGATGAATGGACACATGGAGCCCGTGGTCGGTTACAGTCCTCTGGTTTAGTTTGGATTCATGTTTGGTTCTTTTGTTCCTTTTTTAGTTCCTCCAAACTGTGTCCTGTCCAAAGACCTTCTGACTGATGGACTGAAGATCCTGATCAGTAAAGAAGATGAGCTTCTGTACACGGCTCGAGTGAGATCTCTGGACCTGCCTGACATGTGAGAACATGCCAAACACCCACATTCCTGCTAGAACCATCTCAACTCATTTTCATCCACTTAATTCTCGACGGGAGGGGGGGGGTTCCCTATGCCCATCCAGGGGATAACCCAGGGTGTCTATTCACTGCTGGGTACACACTCACTCACAGACACACACACTATATAGGGGCAATTGAGATGGGGCAATCTAGAGCATCCAATTCACTTTGAAGCCATGTTTTGGGACTGTGGGGAAAGCGGAGAACATGGGGAGACACGGGGAGAACATGGAAACTCCAATCTATCATTGGGCACACACACTCACTCACAAAGATACATACACTATATAGGGGCAATTTTGAAAGGGGCAATTTAGAGCATCCATCTATTATCTTCCGCTTCATCCTCTACTAGGGTCGTGGGGGGGGGGTTCCTCATGCCCATCCAGAGGAGAACGTTTCGGGCGCTGGGCAGATAAACCCAGCGCCAATCTATCACAGGACACACACTCATTCACACAGACACACTCTATATGGGGCAATTTGGAGAATTCACTTTACCTTAAATCGTGTTTTTGGACTGT
>JAFMOC010000323.1:190000-202500 GCA_019802505.1 Corydoras sp. C115 | reverse complement strand
TGATAATAATGATAATAATAATAATGATAATGATGATAATAATGATCATAATGATAATAATGATAATAATAATATAATAATGATAATGATAATAATAATAATAATAATAATAGTAATGATAGGGAGGCACAGTGGCTTAGTAGTTGGCATGTTCTCCTCTCAGCTCTAGGGATTCCCGGTTCGAATCCCCATCTGGGTGGAGTTTCCATGTTTTCCCCGTGTCCACGTGGGTTTCCTCCGGGTTCTCCGGTTTCCTCCCACAGTCCAAGAACATGGATCAAGGTCAATTGAATTCTCCAAATTGCCCCATATAGAGTGTGTCTGTGTGATTGAGTGTGTGTCCAGTGATAGATTGGTAGATTGTCCGGCTGTCCTGGGTGAATCTGCCCAGCACCCGAAACGTTCTCCCCTGGATGGGCATGGGGAACCCCCTCCCCTCCCCTGCGACCGTAGTAGAGGATAAAGCGAAAGATAATTGATGGATGAGTCCAATAACATGGTTCAAGGTGAATTGAAAGCTCTAAATTGCCCCCCTATATAGTGTGTAAGTGTCCAGTGATAGAGTGGCAGTGAATCTGCCCAGCTCCTGAAACGTTCTCCCCTAGAATGCCATGGGGACCCCACCCCACCTCCATGACCCTAGTAGAGGAGAAGATAATGAATGAATGAGTCCAATAACATGCTTCAAGGTGAATTGAAAGCTCTAAATTGCCCCCTATATAGTGTGTGTCCAGTGATAGATTGGCGTCCTGTCCTGGGTGTATCTGCTCAGATCCCGAAACGTTCTCCCCTGGATGGAGAATGGATTTGTTACCTCACTGTGACTGCGGTTCCTGTTAATCTCCACGTTCTTCACGTCTCGTAGGCGCCGAGTCCAATCCGGTTCTGATCTCCGGCGCTCTGTCAGAAGACAAACGCAGACAGGTTCACACATCATCTGAGAGAACGTTCAGCGTGAAGGACCTGCCCGTGAGGAAACCAGGTGAGGTTCTCCGACGTGTTTGAGACGTCCTTACTCTCTTATTGTGTTTAAAATACAAACATACTTAATTAATTCATTTATTTAATGACTTTTTAAGCCACATATCCTAATCAATGATGCGGTTGAGGGTTATTTTAAGATTGTGGCTGAAGCCTATCCCAGCATTTGTGAGGTAAAGATAGGGGGGAACACACTGGAAAGGAACAAGCAACTTTGAGATCACAGGACTATTTACATACAGTACCATCCAAAAGTTTGGCCACGCCCTCTTTCTGCTCCATTTATTGTCCATGTTCCTACAACTTTGTCTCCAATTCCATTCTGTAGTCCATCTGTTTGTGTTCTACAGTACATACTGTGTACTCTGTTCTAATGCTCAGAACCCCAATAGTACCACCACAGAGCAGGGGTTATAAAAACATTATCATGCAGAAATGCAGGATCCCAATCTGGGTGGAGTTTCCATGTTCACCCCGTGTCCCCGTGGGTTTCCTCCGGGTTCTCCGGTTTCCTCCCACAGTCCAAAAACGTGGATTCAAGGGAAATTTGAATCATCTAATTCGCCCCATATAGAGTATGTTTCCAGCGACTGATTGGCACCGTGCCCTGGATGGGCATGGGTGGTTTAGTGGTTAGCATGTTCTCCTTTCAGCTCTAGGGATTCCCAGTTGGAATCCCCATCTGGGTGGAGTTTCCATGTTCTCCCCGTGTCCGTGTGGGTTCCACCCGGGTTCTCCGCTTTCCTTATCCATTATCCATTATCTTCCACTTTATCCTCTATTAGGGTCACGGGGGGGTTCCCCATGCCCATCCAGGGGAGAACGTTTCGGGCGCTGGGCAAATACACCCAGGACAGGACGCCAATCTATCACTGGGCACACACTCACTCACACAGACACACTCTATATGGGGCAATTTGGAGAATTCAATTGACCTTGATCCATGTTTTTGGACTGTGGGAGGAAACCGGAGAACTCAGAGGAAACCCACACGGACACGGGGAGAACATGGAAACTCCACCCAGATGGGGATTCGAACCGGGAACCCCTAGTGCTGAGAGGAGAACATGCCAACCACTAAGCCACCATGCCACCCTTTAATATATATATATATATATATATATATATATATATATATATATATATATATATATATATATATATATATATATATATATATATATATATATATATATATAAATCCATGGTTTTGGACTGTGGGAGGAAACCGGAGAACCTGGAGTATCCCCATGGAGTTATGGGGGAGAACATGTAAACTCCGTCGGGATTCGAACCTTGGATTTGAAGACTTGAAGGGTCACTTTGTTTTATTTTTGAATCTATAGCTGAGAGTATTTAGAGAACGTGTGATGTGTTCTCTTTCAGGACGACCGAAAGGTTCCGGGGTGAAAAGGTTCCATTCTGAGAGCGCCAACAAAAGCTCGCCGGCGCCTCTCACCTGGTCGGCAGTCGCGTCGCCACGAAAGCGGGTTCCGGTCAATTTGTTCCAGATGAACGGTTCTGCGTCCAGGCAGACTTTCCGAAGCAGGGAGACCGACGTGTTCTCGCATAGTACGCTTCCCACGGCGACACCCGCCAAGGGCATCTTCAACAGCAGGTCATTCGAGGTGGACTCCTTCAGCAGTATCGCTAATGGCTACACAGCCTTCTGTAGCCAGGCCTCCGGGGTTCCACTAGGGGGCAGGAGCAGCCCCTACAGGCAGAGGAAACGTTCCGAGGACTCAGATTTGCCCCGCGGGAAGAAGAACGAGTTCTTGGTCAAGTTAGACCACGAAGGCGTCATGTCTCCAAAGAACAAGAGCAGCAAGGCCCTGCTGATGCTCGGGGGAAATGGCTTCGGTTCTAAAGGCCTAGGCGTCCCGTCCAAACCCGAGGTCTATTCCCACCCGGTTCTGCTGGTCAAGGACACCCGGCAGGGGGACGGCTCGCGGGCGGAGCTGCTCCCGGTCCAGCGGAAGCCCTCGCCGTCAGCGTCGCAGCTGATGGGGAAGCGTGGGGACCTCGGCGTCGGTTGCCATGGAGACTGCCACAGCTCGTGTTCCGATATGGAGGAGGACGAGGACAGGAGGAGAACCGGCATTAGGACGCCGGTCCGCTTCCTCTCCCAGCTCTCGGTCTCGTCGTCGTCGTCGGGCTCGTCCAGCTCGTCCAGCTCGGGCTCCGTCTCCAGCTCCAGCGTCTGTTCCTCCGACAACGACTCATCGTACAGTTCCGAGGACGAGGAGCGTTCCACGCTGCTCCTGCAGAACTGCCTGTCCTCCCACCACTCCATGCTTCGGCCGGCCAAGTCGCCGTCCGGACCGCCGCAGCGGACCTTCGTGGCAAAAGCCGTGGCGGTCAACGGTTCCAAAGGCGGCGGCGCCGAGCAGAGCACCGGCCGGAAACCTCAGAGGAGGAAGGACGTGCAGGGTTCCACCTCGAAAACCTTGAAGGACGCCATTAAAAGACAGAAGGTTCTCTCTGAACCGAGCCGGCACAAGGCATCGTCCTGCCCTCCTGCCAGGCAACTTTGGAGATGGTCTGGGAATCCCACACAGGTAGAGCAGAAGGTTCTAACATGTGTATCTGTTTAGGTTCTTCATTGCTCAAGTAGAACTTAGAACTTAATGTCATGTCATTATGGTCCACTTAACGATAAGTGTGGGGGGGGGGGGGGGTCTGAGGGTTCCCTTGCCCATCCAGTGGAGAACTTTTAGTGTGTGGGCCAGATTCACCCAGATTATGGTGCCAATCCATCACTGGCCACATACTGGGGCACATATATGGGGCAATTTAGAGCAGCCAATTCACCTTAAATCCATGTTGTGGGACTGTGGGAGGAATCCTGAGAACCCATACAGAAATGGGGAGAACATGGAAACTCCACTCAGATCCAGCTTTGGACCAATCAGCGTGTCCCATGGGGTTCCCCATGCCCATCCAGGGGAGAACGTCTCGGGCGCTGGGCAGATAGACCCAGGACAGGGCGCCAATCTATCACTGGACACACTCTCACTCACACAGACACACTCTATATGGGGCAATTTGGAGAATTGAAAATAACCTTGATCCATGTTTTTGGACTGTGGGAAGAACTCGGAGGGAACCCACGTGGACACAGGGAGAACATGGAAACTCCACCCAGATGGGGATTCGAACCGGGAATCGCTAGCGCTGAGAGGAGAACATGCCAAAGTCTAAGCTACCGTGCCAACCCCATATGATTCATTAAAATTGAAATTTTATTGTTTTCATGTTCTCTCCGTGTCTGTGTGGGTTTCCTCCGGGTTCTCCGGTTCCCTCCCACAGTCCAAAAACATGGATCAAGGTCAACTGAATTCTCCAAATTGCCCCATATAGAGTGTGTCTGTGTGAGTGAGTTTGTGCCCAGTGATAGATTGGCGTCCTGTCCTGGGTCTATCTGCCCAAGCGGCCGAAACGTTCTCCCCTGGATGGGCATGGGGAACCCCCCCACGACCCTAGTAGAGGACAAAGCAGAAGATAATGGACGGATGGAAAATCGTCTTATAAAACAAAATGTTTCTTTCTTCTCAAGAGACGGGGGTTAAAGGGAAAAGCTCGTAAGCTTTTCTACAAAGCTATAGTCCGCGGCCGGGACATGGTCCGTGTGGGAGACTGCGCCGTGTTCCTGTCCACCGGCCGGCCGCACCTTCCCTACGTCGGCCGCATCGAGAGCTTCTGGGAGTCTTGGACCAGCAACATGGTGGTGAAGGTCAAGTGGTTCTACCACCCTGAGGAGACCAAACTCGCAAAGCGGCACCATAATGGCAAGGTAGACCACCGTCCACGTTACTCACAGGAATTTAGGGTTCCTCATGGGTCCACCCAGGGAAGAACATTTTGGGTGCTGTGCAGATACAACCAGGACATTGCTGGGTACACACTCACTCACAGACACATACACTAAATAGGGGCAATTTAGAGCAGGTAATTCACCTTGAATCCATGTTTTTGGACTGTGGGAGGAAAACCAGAGAACCCGGAGAAAACTCACACAGACAGAGGGAGAACATGGAAACTCCACCCTTGGACCAGTCAGTGTGTCCCTTGACATTCCCTTTAAAAACCAGGTCAACCATAAATGACCCCTAAATTGATTGCGTGGGCCAGCTTCACCCAGATCAGGACGGCAATTTATCACTCTCTATGTAGGGGCAA
Organism: Corydoras sp. C115; assembly: GCA_019802505.1. Classification (NCBI taxonomy): domain Eukaryota; kingdom Metazoa; phylum Chordata; class Actinopteri; order Siluriformes; family Callichthyidae; genus Corydoras; species Corydoras sp. C115. The sequence continues at coordinate 197,340 of JAFMOC010000323.1, read as the reverse complement.
TTTAGAGCACCCAATTCATCTTGAATCCATGTTTTTGTACTGTGAGAGGAAACCCACACAGACAATGGGAGAACATGGAAACTCCATCCGGATCCAGATTTGGACCAATCACAGTGTCCCCTGCCGTTCCCTTTAAGAACCAGACCATAGAGTGTATAGAGTGCCTCTATGTAGGAACAATTTAGAGCAGCCAATTCACCTTGAATCCATGTTTTTGGACTGTGGGAGGAAACCGGAGAACCCGGAGAAAACCCACACAGACACGGGGAGAACATGGAATCTCCACCCAGATCCAGAATTGGACCAATCACAGTGTCCCTTGCTGTTCCCTTTAAGAACCAGGTCAACCATAATGTATAGTGTGTGTGTGTGTAATTTTAAACTTAATGTTATTAATGTTATATCATTAATAAAGTGGGGGGAGGGGGGGTCTGGGGGTTCTCATACCCATCCAGTGAAGAACACTAAAATGCCCCTACATAGATTGCATAGAGTGCCTCTATGTAGGAACAATTTAGAGCAGCCAATTCACCTTGAATCCATGTTTTTGGACTGTGGGAGGAAATCGGAGAACCCGAAGGAAACCCACACAGACACGGGGAGAACATGGAATCTCCACCCAGATCCAGAATTGGACCAATCACAGTGTCCCTTGCTGTTCCCTTTAAGAACCAGGTCAACCATAATGTATAGTGTGTGTGTGTGTGTGTGTGTGTGTGTGTGTGTGTGTGTGTGTGTGTGTGTGTGTGTGTAAATTTGAACTTAATGTCATATCATTATCTTCCGCTTAACGATAACTGAGGGGGGGGGGGGGGTCTGGGGGTTATCATGCCCATCCAGTGAAGAACTCTAAATTGCCCCTACATAGAGTGCATAAAGTGTCTATATGTAGGGGCAATTAAGAGCAGCCAATTTCCCTTGAATCCATGTTTTTGGACTGTGGGAGAAAACCCACACAGACATTGGGTGAAGATGGAAACTCCACCCAGATCCAGATTTGAACCAATCACCTTGTCCCTTGCTGTTCCCTTTAAGAACCAGGTCAAGGTGTGTGTGTGTGTGTGTGTGTGTGTGTGTGTGTGTGTGTGTGTGTGTGTGTGTGTGTGTGTGTGTGTGTGTGTGTGTGTGTGTGTGTGTGTGTTGTATCTGATCAACGTCCACCGTGTCTTTTCCAGCGTGCTCTTTATCAGTCGTGCCACGAAGACGAGAACGACGTGCAGACAATCTCTCATAAGTGCCAGGTGGTGAGCCGCGAGGAATACGAGCACCTGAGCCGCGCCCGCAAACCCGGCGCCGCCGCCACACCGGACCTGTTCTACCTGGCCGGCACCTACGACCCCACCGCCGGTCAGCTCCTCACCCCAGACGCCGTGTCCGGCCTCTGCTAGCTCTACGACTCGGCCCTGCTCACGCGGTCCATCGTCCCGGAGACTGGGTCTCTAGGCAACAGCGGTGTGGGGTCGGCGGGGGGGTCCCGGGGGGGTCCCGGCGGGGGGGTCGTGATCACCACATACAATTCCAGTGAAAAACACATTGGCGTTGTGGATGAAGCAGCCCGTGTACCGTCCCGCCCCGCCCCCTGCCCCGCCCACCGCCGTGCTTTCCCCTCGGCTGATGGACGGCCACGTTTATTCTCCCACACTACAGCAAGAACCAATGTCCAAGTCACCAAAGTAGAACCTTTCCGTGCTATTGGAACTCGATTCTTTAGCCAAGTCGACACTCTGAGATGAAGCTAGTCTCAATTCCAGGGATATTTAAGTACACTAGATTTAGTATATTAAGTGTATGTGTATATAAATATATATATATATATATAAAGTTTTCTATCAAGCCATACACGTCAGTACCTCCTACCTGTCTTCTTATTCAGGTGTACAGTGTACAGGTCTGGGTTCTTGTCCGGGTTCTTGTTTCTATGTATATACACGGTTCTTTTATACGCCCATGTACAGAACACGTAGGGTTTATCGTCCGAGGCTTAAACGATGAAATGCATTTTATTTTTCTAAACGCTCTTAATATCAAGAAAGGACGCGATCCCGAGACGTACGCGTGTCGCCCTGCACGTTGCCTGCTGAGACGGAACGAGAGAACGGCCGCCCGCGTGGGGGTGTGGGGGAGGTCGGGGGGTCGGGGTTCCGGGCGTTTCTTCGGGTGCTTTAGTTCTGTTTTGATCTTTTTGTCTGTTGTTTTTCGCCAGCGCACTAATTTATTAAAACTGCGAGGAGAACGCACCGCGTGGTTCTGTGACGAGCCGGGTTCCTGACGCGGTTCCGATGTGGAGGTTCCACATTTGAGATGGGGACGTCCGTAAAATTAAACGCATGAAGACAACACTTTGGTAGTACACTATGTGGACAAATGTATTTGGACGGTCTAGAGGATTGTCAATTATAAAACGGGTAGTTCCCATCCTTATATCTGATTGGCTGAGCCGTTTGGCCGGCCGTGACATCATCAACAATAACGCACACCTCTGAGCGCGTCACATTCGGGTTCTTTTTTGAAATATCGGAACCGGGACGTTGTCCAAGGTGAATCATTCTCGCAACCGCCCAACAACATGCTCTCCAGCAAAGAACCGGAAGAACGTGCTAGAACATTATTTTAAATCATGTACCATTAATGGAAATATACAGATTAATATAAGCATGATGAGCACTAAACCGGTATCCTGTTACTGAGCAACCGGTGTTCACATATTTAAACGACTTGATTATGTTGTGAAAGAGTTTATTAATAATTTAATTTAACTTATTTCATAAATCCATCCATCCATTATCTTCCGATTTATCCTCTACTAGGGTCCGGGGGGGGGGGGGGGGGACTCTATATGGGGCAATTTGTACAATTCAATTGACCTTGATCCATGTTTTTAGACTGTGGGAGGAAACCGGAGAACCCGGAGGAAACCCACGCGGACACGGGGAGAACATGGAAACTCCACCCAGATTGGGATTCGAACCTGAATCCTCAGCGCTGAGAGGAGAACATGCCAACCACTAAGCCACCGTGCCGAACCGTTTCGTGAAAGCACTCCGCTGTGAGTCGGGCCATGATTCATTCACAGTAATGCCACCCTCTTGTGTCGCAGCTTGACAAACGGCTCAGCCAATCAGATTTAAGGACCAGATCTACATGTTTTATAATGGCATTCAATGCCCCGATACTTTTGTCCGTATAATTATCCGTCATACGTGAAGTCAGGATTCATTTTTCATGTTCAGATTTATACATTTCATTGGTTCTATGAGAAACGTTCTACTCCAAACACTCAACATGACTCCCACTGAGCATCCTTATGCATCATGTAACGTTCTGCTCGTTGGTGTAGAGCATTGGGGCAAATGGTCTGATGGCAAATGGTGAAAAGCTTCTCAGAGATGCTGAGCAGGCGTTTGTCTTTGTAGACAATCAAGCGAGAACCGGTTAACATGCTTCCACAATCGAGAACATCATTTCAATTTTATTTCTATATCCGTATGCATGAGCCCAAAACCTCGTCATGGCAGCGACGCAGTTACGCAGTATTGCCGCTTCGTTTTTTATTATTATTATTATTTATTTATTGTCAGTGTTGCTGTTCCGTTGCTAAAACAAACCGTATTTTTAGTTTTTAACGTGACGCCGTTTCGTTTCTTGTCGACGTTTGGGTCTTTGGAACCAAGTTCAATGGGGTAGCTAGCACGGGTTAATGATACGGAGTTATAGAACCGAAAGAACACTGGACTTGTGTGATGGTCTTCGGAATCCTTCACTCATTCATCGATCACTCCCTGTTATTGATTCTTGGTTTTTATTGGTGGGGACACCGCAGTACATTTACCACTACATCTGAGTTCTTAGTGTTCTTAGTGAAGACAGGATATGATGGTTCTCTCAGAGTAAGGATGTACTTGGGGCATTGCGGTATTTTAATATGTTTGTTATGGACAGGAGACAAGGATTTGCGTCTGTCTGTCCAACGTTGGGCCTTTTGGTGCCGTCCAAATCAATGGAGACCCTTCCATTCATCCGCTCCCATGGCCAGGCAAAAGTGGTAGGCCCCCAGCACTCTGGTGTGAGAATGTACTTTGGGCATTCTGGTATTTTAAAACATTTGGAATGGACGGGAGAGACGTGGACAGGGAAAGATTGGCGTCTTTCCATCCAACGTTGGGCCACTTGGTGCCATCCAAGTCAACGGAGACCCTTCCGTTCATCCGCTCTGATGGCCAGGCAAAAGTGGCAGGTCCCCAGCACTCTGGCGTAAGAATGTACTTTGGGCATTCTGGTATTTTAAAATGTTTGGTATGGACGGGAGAGACGTGGACTCTGTGGATTTGCGTCTTTCTGTCCATTGTTGGGCCACTTGGTGCCGTCCAAGTCAACGGAGACCCTTCCGTTCTTTCACTGCCGCTCAATGGCCAGGCAAAATTGGCAGGTCCCCAGTACCTGGCGGAAGGCGTCTTTTGGTATCCCCAACTGGAGGTTCAGCCATTCCCCATTTCTTGCCAGGACAAGTCACGCCCCCGGTGTCCTCTTCTAAGTGTTCTGACTGAAGAGAGAGAGGTTCTCTTGGGGTAAGGATGTACTTGGGGCAATGCGGTATTTTAAAACGTTTGTTATGGACAGGAGAGAATGATTGGTGTCTTTCCGCCCCTTGGTGCCACTTGGTGTTGGGCCACTTGGTGCCGTCCAAGTCAACGAAGACCCTTCCCGTTCTTCCTCTCCGTAGGCCAGGCAAAAGTGGCAGGTCCCCAACACTCTGGCAGGAGGCGTCTTTAGGTCTCCCCAAGTGGAGGTTCCCTGCTTACCCCGCCCTCTCTGCTTATCTCTCTGAAAAAAAGCCAAAAGAATAGGCTGGGGCATGCACCCCAATCGGAGAACTGCCCACGAAGCTCACAGCGGTTGTCCTCGGCCACATGTATCCTCATCGTTACCGGGTTTCGGCAAAACTCCCGTGCCGTGTGATGTCACAGCTTATAAAGGCTGCAGACATTCATCCCCCCCCCCCCCAACGCCAGTGTGCTACCATGACAATCATCTTAGTACCTTTAGCAATCCAATTTAACAATAACACTACATACACTTTGTTGTTGTTAGTCCCCTGTTGGTTCTCTGTTCTCTGTTGGTCAGGAGCATCACAGAACAGGTATCATTTGGGTGGTGGATTGTTTATTGTCAGTTCTGCAGTGACACTGATGTGGTGAGGGGGTTCTAGTGCAGCAGTGCTGCTGGAGGTTCAGTTCTCCACCTCAGTCACACTGCTGGGATAGGACTAATGCACTCACCAAATAACCCCTGCTCTGTGGTGGTACTATTGGGGTCCTGACCATCAGAGAACATTGGAGAAGTACAAAGTCCATCTTTACGGAAGTGGAACTGAGAGCCAGGTTTGGCCACGCCCAAGGTTTGGCCACGCCCCCCTTCATGCTCCATCCTCTATGTCCTCCACTTACCATATAGATGGACTTTGTAGTTCTCCAATTCCAGACTGTAGTCCATCTGTGTTCTTTGTTGTTGTTAGTCCCCTGTTGGTTCTCAGGAGCATCACAGAACAGGTATCATTTGGGTGGTGGATTGTTGATTGTCAGTTCTGCAGTGACACTGATTTGGTGAGGGGGGTTTTTTAGTGCATTTAGTATCATCATGTGATTTATTCCCACTACGCCCTCTTGTGCCTTATTGCTTCTTTATTTCCCACCTTTAACCCTCCAGATGTCTGACCTTCTTATAAAGCCACATTCGGTTCCCCACATCGAAGCACGAGAGTCAAAATGGCCGCCTTCATGTCGTAAAGTTCACTCACGATAGAGCGACGTTATTTATTAGTTTAGGATTTGGTCATTTCCTGTTGTTTTTTTTTGTTTTCTTGTTTAGGAAGGGCACTGGACTGATTGACATGAATGTATCGTATGCGTTAACTGCTCTGCAGACTGTCTGCACGGCACGAGCATCAAATGTCTTGCCGTGAACGTACCAAGGGTTAAAAAAAAAGAATTAAACCCCGAAACGGGATTAGTTACACTGTTAAAACGAGATATTACGAGTCTCCATCTGTCCTAATTAAAAAAAAAGATTTTTTTTTATAAGCGACCTATTAATTAAATATCCTGTTCAAAGATTGAGCCGTTTTAATGGGAAGAATTATTTTTGCATTTATGAAAAATATTTATAAATACTAGTATTTAGCTAGGGCGGCATGGTGGCTTAGTGGTTGGCATGTTCTCCTCTCAGCACTAGGGATTCTCGATTCGAATCCCAATCTGGGTGGAGTTTCCATGTTCTCCCCGTGTCCGCGTGGGTTTCCTCCGGGTTCTCCGGTTTCCTCCCACTGTCCAAAAACATGGATCAAGTCAATTGAATTCTCCAAATTGCCCCATATAGAGTGTGTATGCGTGAGTGAATGTGTGTCCAGTGATAGATTGGCGCCCTGTCCTTGGTGTATCTGCCCAGCGCCCGAAACGTTCTCCCCTGGATTGGCATGGGGAACCCCCCCGTGACCCTAATAGAGGATAAAATAGAAGATAATGGATGGATGGATGGATTTTTTTTATAAACGACCTATTCATAAAATATCCTGTTAAAAGATTGAGCTGTTTCAAAAACAATTCCCTCGCCCACACGGTGGCTTAGTGGTTGGCATGTTCTCCTCCCAGCGCTAGGGATTCCCAGTAAGAATCCCAATCTGGGTGGAGTTTCCATGTTCCCCCCGTGTCCACATGGGTTTCCTTCGGGTTCTCCGATTTCCTCCCCCAGTCCAAAAACATGGATCAAGTCAATTGAGTTCTCCAAATTGCCCCATATAGAGTGTGTCTGTGTGAGTGAGTGTGTGTCCAGTGATAGATTGGCGTCCTGTCCTGGGTGTATCTGCCCAGCGCCCGAAACGTTCTCCCCTGGATGGGCATGGGGAAACGTCCCCCCCCCCCCCCCCGCGACCCTGGTAGAGGATAAAGCAGAAGATAATGGATGGATGGATTCCCTCACCCAAACCTGATGTGCAATACTACTTATTTCTGACTCTGATACTGCAAACCGCAATCGTGGCGATTCGTGTGAAGGTTATCGGGGGAAAGGAAATGTGAGGGAGGACGCAGGAACGTCTGCCCTAAGAACCTGGTTTCTTTCCGTCTCTGCTCTGTTTGGACACGAAGGAGACATCTGTACGCTTCTGTATGTCACCGACGTCTTTATTAAGGAAGAGATGTTCAACATTGATATGAAGTCTATACGTTACGGTCGTTCTGGTTTTCCACTATGTGACGGAAATATTGTTAAAACTGTAAATGTGTAAAATACGCTGTGGTTTTAGGGGGTCGACGTTTTCCAAATGACACTCTACAAATATCCCACAA
>JAFMOC010000323.1:177500-182500 GCA_019802505.1 Corydoras sp. C115 | reverse complement strand
AGAACTAATGCTTCATCACACACACACACACACACACACACACACACACACACACACACACTCTGTATTGTGTTATATTGTGTTCAACACTAATTTAAATACGGCTGATCATCACACTGGTGGGTTTTTTTTAATCACAGGAAGACTTAATGAATCCGAATGGGTTTGCTGACCCGGCGGGATCAGAGGCGCCGGTCGTGATGTTCCGTGGTAGATGTTCCGTACGGTCTGCGTGTGCCGTGCGGGCCGGGCCGCCTGACTGACGGACTGTTTCCGCGATCCCTGCACATCCACCAGGCTTAACACGTCAACACCCACTGGAAGCCAAAGTTAACGCCACGCTGAGCCCCTCTCAGGGGAAGCGGGTCAAAGGTCAGAGATTCTTGCACCTAAGTGGTGGTGTGTTTACCCCCTCGCGCCCTCCTCTCCCCCCTGCAGTGCTACATTCCTCACAGCTGCACAAACAAGAGGACACCACCGAATCAATCAGAGCGGGGATTAGCTGTGCCCTCATTAACCTCAGACTCATTCAGACCGACTTATAATCCAAAATATTCATTAGTGCACACACACTATATATATATATATATAGTGGTTGGCATGTTCTCCTCTCGGGACTAGGGATTCCCGGTTCGAGTCCCAATCTGGGTAGAGTTTCCATGTTCTCCCCATGTCCGCGTGGGTTTCCGCCGGGTTCTCCGGTTTCCTCCCATAGTCCACAAACATGGATCAAGTCAATTGAATTCTCCAAATTGCCCCATATAGAGAGTGTGTGTGTGTGTGTGTGAGTGAGTGTGTGCCCAGTGATAGATTGGCGTCCTGTCCTGGGTGTATCTGCCCAGCGCCTGAAACGTTCTCCCCTGGATGGGCATAGAGAACCCCCCCCCCCAACCCTAATAGTGGATACAGCAGAAGATAATGGATGGATGGATGGATGAAACACAAATCACGAAAAAGTGTAAGGATTGCACGGTGGCTTAGTGGTTGGCATGTTCTCCTCTCAGCACTAGGGATTCCCGGTTCGAATCCCCATCTAGGTGGAGTTTCCATGTTCTTCCCGTGTCCGCGTGGGTTTCCTCCGGGTTCTCCGGTTTCCTCCCACAGTCCAAAAACATGGATCAAGGTCAATTGAATGCTCCAAATTGCCCCATATAGAGTTTGTTTGTGTGAGTGAGTGTGTCCAGTGATAGATTGGCGCCCTGTCCTGGGTGTATCTTCCCAGCGCATGAAACGTTCTCCCCTGGATGGGCATGGGGAACCCCCCCACCACCCCATGACCCTAGTAGAGGATAAAGCGGAAGATAATGGATATATATATATATATATATATATATATATATATATATATATATATATATATATATACATATATATATATGGAAAAAATCCACGTGGGCACAGGGAGGACATCCAGATAGGGAATTGAACAGGGATCTCCAGTGCAGACATACTAACCACCACCACCACCCTGTGTGAACACATCATGTTCACTTTTATATGTGAGTGTAAAGTCGGTTTAACTGAGAGCTAAAAGCCATCAGCTCGTTTTTCCGAGCTTCACTCTGAAACTTTTATTATACAAAGACAAGCGGCACAGTTTATAGGGCCACCAGACGACTAACCCTCCTGCATCCCAGCCTCTGACTGAGTGAACACAGCACATGCGTCAAGTGATAAAAGACAGCAATTTAAACATTTACATTTACATTTGGTCGTTTAGGAGACGATTTTATCCAAAGCGACTTACAAGGTAAGCACAGGGTTCATCACAACATCCCTGCAGCAATGAGGGTTAAGGGTCTTGCTCAAGGACCCACATTGATAACTTCAGATGACCTGGGATTTGAACCCCCAACCTTCAGATTGACAGCCCAACGCCCTGACCACTGAACTACCACGCCCTTTGGTGGACTGATGTGTTGGACTGATGTGTCAGACTGATGTGTTGGACTGATGTGGTGCACTAAGGTGTTGGAGTGATGTGGTGGATAGACGTGGTGGATAGATGTGTTGGACTGATGTGATGGTGTGATGTGGTGGCGTGATGTAGTGGACTGACGTGTTGGACTGAGGTGGTGGACTGACGTGTTGGACTGAGGTGGTGCACTAAGGTGCTGGAGCGATGTGGTGGAGCGTTGTGGTGGACTGATGTGGTGGCATGATGTAGTGGACTGATGTGATGGTGTGATGTGGTGGCGCGATGTGGTGGACTGAGGTGGTGGACTTACGTGGTGGACTGATGTGATGGTGTGATGTGGTGGACTGAGGTGGTGGACTGAGGTGGTGGACTGAGGTGGTGGACTGACGTGGTGGACTGATGTGGTGGACTGATGTGTTGGACTGATGTGGTGGAGCAATGTGGTGGACTGAGGTGGTGGACTGACGTGGTGGACTGATGTGGTGGACTGATGTGTTGGACTGATGTGTTGGACTGATGTGGTGGAGCAATGTGGTGGATAGATGTGATGGCGTGATGTGGTAGCGCGATGTGGTGGACTGAGGGGGTGGACTGAGGTGGTGGACTGACGTGTTGGACTGGTGTGATGGCGTGATGTGGTGGCGCGATGTGGTGGACTGAGGGGGTGGAGTGATGTGGTGGACTGAGGTGGTGGACTGACGTGTTGGACTGAGGTGGTGGACTGACGTGTTGGACTGACGTGGTGGACTGAGGGGGTGGACTGAGGTGGTGGACTGAGGTGGTGGACTGACGTGTTGGACTGACGTGGTGGCGTGATGTGGTGGACTGAGGTGGTGGAATGCTGTCACCATCAGTGATGTTCCACTGGCATTTCTGAGCATCTAATGGAGTTGAGTCGTCCTCAGTTGTGTGATCTGTCGCTCAAGGCGCATTTCCTGTCAGCGGGGGCAACCTTTCCTCTCTAATTCCTCAACATGTGGCTTGATGACAACAATGGGGGGCTGATGGAAATCAGGATGAAACTTAATGAGCTCCAAAAGAAAAACGAGTGGAATATACAACTTATCATCCATGTTCTCGGTTCCACTTCCTGTGCAGATGGACTTTGTAGTTCTCCAATTCCATTCTGTAGTCCATCTGTGTGTGTTCTACAGTACATACTGTGTACTCTGTTCTAATGCTCAGAACCCCAATAGTACCACCACAGAGCAGGGGTTATTGGGTGGGGGCATTAGTCCTATCCCAGCAGTGTGACTGAGGTGGAGAACTGAACCTCCAGCAGCACTGCTGCACTAGAACCCCCTCACCACATCAGTGTCACTGCAGAACTGACAATAAACAATCCACCACCCAAATGATACCTGTTCTGTGATGCTCCTGACCAACAGAGAACAGAGAACCAACAGGGGACTAACAACAACAAAGAACACAGATGGACTACAGTCTGGAATTGAAGAACTACAAAGTCCATCTATATGATAAGTGGAGGACATAGGAGCAAAAAAGGGGGTGTGGCCAAAGTTTTTGTTTTATTATTTGGCATGTCTGGCTCCGGGGCAGCACGGTGGCTTAGTGGTTGGCATGTTCTCCTCTTAGTGCTAGGGATTCCTGGTTCGAATCCCAATCTGGTTGGAGTTTCCATGTTCTCCCCGTGTCCGTGTGGGTTTCCTCCGGGTTCTCCGGTTTCCTCCCACAGTCCAAAAACATGGATCAAGGTCAATTGAGTTCTCCAAATTGCCCCATATAGAGTGTGTCTGTGTGAGTGAGTGTGTGTCCAGCGATAGATTGGCGTCCTGTCCTGGGTGTATCTGCCCAGCGCCCGAGACGTTCTCCCCTGGATGGGCATGGGGAACCCCACCTCGACACTAATATAGGATAATGCAGAAGATAATGGATGTCTGGCTCTGTGGTGGTACTATCATTTGGGTGTTGGATTGTTTCTTGTCAGTTCTGCAGTGACACTGATGTGGTGAGGGGGTTCTAGTGCAGCAGTGCTGCTGGAGGTTCAGTTCTCCACCTCAGTCACACTGCTGGGATAGGACTAATGCCCCCACCCAATAGCCCCTGCTCTGTGGTGGTTCTATTGGGGTTCTGAGCATTAGAACAGAGTACACAGTATGTACTGTAGAACACAAACAGATGGACTACAGAATGGAATTGGAGAACTACAAAGTCCATCTGCACAGGAAGTGGAGCAGAAAAGGGGGCGTGGCTAATTTTTTTGGTTGGTACCTTATGTTTGTCTATCTTTGAGCAAAATATCGTGAAGCTACGAGATGAGCTGCAGAGTTCTGGATCTTCTGTAAAGGTTTGATTTTACAAATTAAAAGTCCTGCAGTGCAGTAGTCCCGACGAACAGATGAAAAAGGGAACGTTTTATTGAATTAAATGTGTTATTTAAATGTTTTATTTCATGTTTAATACAGCAAAAACAATAAAAATCATACAGGCTTGTGGTATATACGGTATATGCGGTCTGTGGTATATTATTTATGTCGATTTCAGAGGAAAATAATCAACATGTCATTTAAAGGGCTTTTTGATCGATTGCTTGTGACCAAAAGCTTAACACAATGATAATGTGGTCTACGTCGCCACCTTGTGGTAGAAAGTGATGTTTTTAAAACGGTTAAACGGCTCCATCTGCTGGTCATAAGAGATTTCGCCACGTCCTTGTTTTCTATTGCCTTCTGTACGATTAACAAAAATTACTTTATATTAATAATAATATGACATTTTATTCATATATGTATTTAATTATGATAATTATAATTATGATCTATTATATATATATATATATATATTCATTCATTCATTCATTCATTATCTCCCGCTTTATCCTCTATTAGGGTCGCGGGGGGGTTCCCCATGCCCATCCAGGGGAGAACATCCCGGGCGCCGGGCAGATACACCCAGGACAGGGCGCCAAACCATCGCTGGGTACACACTCAAACACACTCTATATGGGGCAATTTAGAGAACTCAATGAACTTGATCCATGTTTTTGGACTGTGGGAGGAAACCGGAGAACCCGGAGGAAACCCACTCGGACACGGGCAGAACATGGAAACTCCACCCAGAT
>JAFMOC010000323.1:147500-172500 GCA_019802505.1 Corydoras sp. C115 | reverse complement strand
CTGGGCACACACTCACTCACATACACACAAACACACTCTATATGGGGCAATTTGGAGAACTCAATTGACCATGAGCCATGTTTTTGGACTGTGGGAGGAAACCGGAGAACCCGGAGGAAACCCACGCGGACACGGGGAGAACATGGAAACTCCACCCAGATTGGGAATCGAACCAGGAATCCCAGCACTAAGAGGAGAACATGCCAACCACTAAGCCACCGTGCCACCCTACTTACATAATTCATCCATCCATTATCTTCCGCTTTATCCTTTACTAGGGTCATGGGGGGTTCCCCATGTCCATCCAGGGGAGAACGTTTCGGGCGCTGGACAGATACATCCAGGACAGGACGCCAATCTATCACTGGGCACACACTCACTCACACACACACACTCTATATGGGGCAATTTGGAGAATTCAATTGACTTGATCCACGTTTTTGGACTGTGGAAGGAAACCGGAGAACCTGGAGGAAACCCACGCGGACACGGGGAGAACATGGAAACTCCACCCAGATGGGGATACGAACCAGGAATCCCAGCACTAAGAGGAGAACATGCCAATCACTAAGCCACCGTGCCACCCTACTTACATAATTCATCCATCCATTATCTTTTATCCTTTACTAGGGTCACGGCGGGTTCCCCATGTCCATCCAGGGGAGAACGTTTCGGGCGCTGGACAGATACACCCAGGACAGGACACCAATCTATCACTGTATACACACTCACTCACACAGACACACTCTATATCTTTCCCTTCCCCCCCCCCCCTCCTCCCCCCCCCTCCCCCCCCCCCCCCCCTCCCCGGGCAATTTGGAGAATTCAATTGACTTGATCCATGTTTTTGGACTGTGGGAGGAAACCGGAGAACCTGGAGGAAACCCATGCGGACATGGGGAGGACATGGAAACTCCACCCAGATGGGGATACTAACCGGGAATCCCTAGCGCTGAGAGGAGAACATTCCAACCTCTATGCCACTGTGCCGCCCTACTTACATAATTAGTTATGTGAGTTAATTATGTATGCACATTGGTTGGTTTGGCGCGCTCAGCGTGTGTCTCTGCTGTTCTCTGTTTGTTGTATAATGGAAGTGAAGCATGGCGCATGTAGCTTCTCGTCCGGAGTGACTTCAGGGAAAGTCGAAATGCAAATCGTTGCAACCTTTTTAAAAATTCAGCTTCCAAACTGAGCTCCATTTGTTTTTCCATGTCATTTGGGCCTGTAAGTGCTGGATATTCTGTTACGTATTACTTTTACGATCGCCCAGGTTCTGCTGGTGGAACGTAGGAGTGTCCTTTTGGAATTCAAGGTGAAAGACGGTGAAGTACTTTGTACTAAAGCAGGTTCTCTGCCGTTGTTAGAAGACAGCTTGTCAGGACCGGGGCTGGGGGACATGTGATCGTTCAACAGTATCAGTGTATTAGTGCTGCTGGAGGTTCAGTTCTCCACCTCAGTCACACTGCTGGGATAGGACTAATACACCCACCCAATAACCCCTGCTCTGTGGTGGTACCATGGTGTGGTTCCTCAGTGGTGAGAGTGTTGGGCTGTCAATCAGAAGGTTGGGAGTTCGTGTCCTAGGTGGGTTCTAGAGCAAGAACCTTAACCTACATTGCTTCAGGGGTTCTGTATTAACCCCGTGTTCTTTGTTGTTGTTAGTCCCCTGTTGGTTCTCTGTTCTCTGTTGGTCATGAGCATCACAGAACAGGTATCATTTGGGTGGTGGATTGTTTATTGTCAGTTCTGCTGTGACACTGATGTGGTGAGGGGGGTTCTAGTGCAGCATTGCTGCTGGAGGTTCAGTTCTCCACCTCAGTCACACTGCTGGGATAGGACTAATGCACCCACCCAATAACCCCTGCTCTGTGGTGGTACCTTTGGGGTCCTGAGCATTAGAACAGAGTTATAGGGACGTACACAGTATGTAGGTGCGGTCTCCATGTTCTCCCCGTGTCTGCGTGGGTTTCCTCCGGGTTCTCCAGTTTCCTCCCACAGTCCAAAAACATGGATTTAAGGTCAATGAAATGCTCAAATTTGCCCCATATAGGAGTGTGTGAGTGAGTGAGTGTGTGCCCAGTGCTAGATCGGCGTACTGTATATCGTACTATTGGGGTCCTGACCATTAGAGAACAGAGTACACAGTATGTACCGTAGAACACAAACAGATGGACTACAGAATGGAATCGGAGAACTACAAAGTCCATCTGCACAGCAAGTGGAACTGAGAACATGGAGAACAAAACCAGGGTTTGTCCAAACTTCACTGGTACTGTAATCCTAGCTCTGTGGTGGTACTATTGGGGTTCTGAGCCTTAGAACAGAGTACACAGTATTTACTGTAGAACACAAACAGATGGACTACAGAATAGAATTGAAGAACTACAAAGTCCATCTTTACTGTAAGTGGAACTGAGAACATGGAGAATAAACAAAAAAAAGGGCGTGTCCTAACTTCACTGTTACTATAATCCTTGCTCTGTGGTGGTACCGTTGGGGTTCTGAGCATTAGAACAGAGTACACAGTATGTACTGTAGAACACAAACAGATGGACTACAGAATGGAATTGGAGAACCACAAAGAACTACAAATTCCATATTTTCAGTAAGGGGAACCAATACAATGGACAAAAAGTGGGGCAGTGTCCAAATTTTGGGCTGGTACTGAATGTACTTGGTGCCCATACACACTGTCCTGGTGTCCTGGCGAGTAAACACCATAGAATGGTAAACTGCCGAATCAGCATGGCAAATCATTTAGTCTGAAGCCGAAATCCTGACATATATAGAAGTACAACTGGTACCTTCCAAAGACACTGTAGACAAAGTAGATGTAAATGTCTCGGGGGCCAAGCCCAAAAACTTGAGATACTAAAAAAGCAGAGGTCACATGTCCAATTTTTCCCAAGTTGGTATTGTCCAAACATGGGTTAACAAGCCGACAAAGGGAAAGGACATTAGTGTCCATTAGTGGAACTATTTTATTTATTGATGAACCGTCAGTAAACACATCCAGGTGCAATGCAACAGTCCGTCAGCTGGCCAAATGTTTACTCGGCAATTTTCTGAGTCGGTTCGCTGATTGGTCCTGAGAGGATGAACAAACAGGCGAAGACCGAAGGCGAGGCGGGGCCAGGGGCATCTGTGTTGTCAAAGCCTTGTAGGTTTGAGCTGCACTGACCTGCTCGGGTTAATCCTCGCTGATTAAGGAGCCAGAAAGCAGGCGTCGGAACTCGAGCTCTGGAGTGGGCTGGATTTTACAAACGGGATCCGTGACCACGGGACGTCGGTACCAATCGTCATCGAAAATGCCTGTTAATGTCATCAGCAAACCTTTGAAGATCCAATTCGGCCTCCTCAACCACGCCGACCAGTACCTCACCGCCGAGACCTTCGGCTTCAAGGTGAACGCCTCGGCCCCGACGATGACCAAGAAACAGCTGTGGACCATGGAGCACGCCGACCCGGATGGTCAGGTGATTCTCCTCCGCAGCCACCTCGGCCGTTATCTGGCCACCAACAAAGCCGGCGAGGTCGTGTGCGAAGCCGAAGTGCCAACCTCCGACTGCCGCTTCCTGATTTTGGCTCAGCCCGACAGCCGCTGGGCCCTGCTGTCGGAGCCTTTCCAGCGCTACCTCGGCGGCTCGGCCGATCGGATCTCCTGCTTCGCGCAAACCATGGCCGAGGCCGAGCTGTGGACCATCCACTTGGCCTTACACCCCCAGGCCAGCCTTCTGAGCGTGTCCCGCAAGCGCTACGCCCGCTTATCTGGCGAGGGCGCCATCACCTTTGATAGCGACATCCCGTGGGGTGTGGATTCTCTTATCACCTTGGTCTTCATGGAGAGGAAGTATGGGCTGAAGACTTGCGACAACCGCTTCCTCAGCAGCAGCGGCAAGCTGGTCAATGAGTACGGGCCCGAGGCCTCCTTCACGCTGGATCTCCGGTCCAGCAAGCTGGCTTTCAGGGATAACGACGGCAAGTATCTCACTCCCACCGGCCCGACAGGCACCCTGAAATCAGGACGAAATACCAAGCCTGGGAAGGATGAGCTGTTTGACCTCGAGGAGAGCAATCCACAAGTGGTTTTCCTGGGAGCCAACAAAAGATACGTGTCTGTGCGTCAAGGTAAGACCAGCGTTTTAATGCTTCTTAGATGAGATGAGATAAGACGAGATAAGATGAGATAATCCTTTAATTGTCCCACAATATGGGAAATTTGCATTTCTCAGCAGCAGAAGTGACAGTACTTGCGAAAAGTTGTACATACATCTAATGTATCTATATACAAAATAAAATAAAATTAACATATTTTATATATTTTATGGCGGCACGGTGGCTTAGTGGTTGGCATGTTCTCCTCTCAGCGCTAGGGATTCCTGGTTCGAATCCCCATCTGGGTGGAGTTTCCATGTTCTCCCCGTGTCCGCAGGGTTTCCTCCGGGTTCTCGGGTTTCCTCCCACAGTCCAAAAACATGGATCAAGGTCAATTGAATGCTCCAAATTGCCCCATATAGAGTGTGTCTGTGTGAGTGAGTGTGTGTCCAGTGATAGATTGGCGCCCTGTCCTGGGTGTATCTGCCCAGCGTCCGAAACGTTTTGCCTTGGATCTCCACCCAGATTGGGATTCGAACCGGGAATCCCTAGTGCTGAGAGGAGAACATGCCAACCACTAAGCCACCATGCCGCCCATCTCAGTTATAAAAAATCCATATTATTTATTTAGTTAGTTAGTTCTTTTTTTTATACTATCATGGTATCATGCCGACACAATGGGGGCGTGTATGATAACACCGTTTTTAGAAACAGAACCCCTTTGTTGTCAACACTGGTGTCTCTAAAAGCACGTTCTGCGGAAGAACATGCATCTGTAGACCTTTCTGAGCAGCAGGTGAGGAGTGCAGCGTCCTCACACTACTTTAAATAACAGTAATGGATGATGCATAAAGAGGCCCAGGGCACTAAATGAGCAGCTGAGGGCATTTTCTCAGATGATTGCAGCACAAACAGGACGAGAGAACGGACAGAACGTTCCAGTCTACAGCGAGGAGAAGTATCTTTATACCAGAAAAAAAATTAACTGATCCATCCATTATCTTCCGCTTTATCCTCTATTAGGGTCGTGGGGGGTGGGGGTTCCCCATGCCCATCCAGGGGAGAACGTCTCGGGCGCTGGGCAGATACACCCAGGACAGGGCTCCAATCTATCACTGGACACACACTCACTCACACAGACACACTCTATATGGGGCAATTTGGAGAATATAATTGACCTTGATCCATGTTTTTTGGACTGTGGGAGGAAACCGGAGAACCCAGAGGAGACCCATGCAGACACGGAGAACATGGAAACTCCACCCAGATTGGGATTCGAACCTGAATCCCTAGCGCTGAGAGGAGAACATGCCAACCACTAAGCCACCGTGCCGCCCTGTAATATCTTTATACCAGAAAATATATTAAACTATCCATCCATCCATTATCTTCCGCTTTATCCTCTACTAGAGTCGTGGGGGGGGTTCCCCATGCCCATCCAGGGGAGAACGTCTCGGGCGCTGGGCAGATACACCCAGGACAGGACGCCAATCTATCGCTGGACACACACTCACTCACACAGACACACTCTATATGGGGCAATTTGGAGAATATAATTGAGCTTGATCCATGTTTTTTGGACTGTGGGAGCAAACCGGAGAACCCGGAGGAAACCCACGCAGACATCGGGAGAACATGCTAACTCCACCCAGATTGGGATTCGAACCGGGAATCCCTAGCGCTGAGAGGAGAACATGCCAACCAATAAGCCACCTAATTTTAGTTACATGACATGACAGGGAGCAGTCGTAGGTTTGTGGTTAAGGAACCAGCCTTGCGACCTGAAGGTTCCTGGTTTGATTATTTATAGAGTGCTTTTTACAATAGTACAGAACATCGTTATAAAGCAGCTTAACAGTGTTATAAGCCTTTAAACCCCCCATGAACAAGCCGAAGCGACAGCGGCAAGACAAAACTCCCTGTTGTGTGATTATTTTAAGGAAGAAACCTTGTGAGGACCGAGGCTCAGTGAGGGACTCATCCTCCTTGAGCGGCCAGGCAGCATCAACAGTGTAGGACAGGCAGTGTGTGTGTGTGTGTGTGTGTGTGTGTGTGTGTGTGTGTGTGTGTGTGTGTGTGTGTGTAAGCACAGTAGGCAATATAAATCACTTTATCACTTACATACAGTACCAGTCTAAAGTCTGACCACGCCCCCTTTCTGCTCCACTTATTGTCCATGTTCTCAGTTCCACTGAGTAGATGGACTTTGCAGTTCTCCAATTCCATTCTGTAGTCCATCTGTTTGTGTTCTACAGTACATACTGTGTACTCTGTTCTAATGCTCAGAACCCCAATAGTACCACCACAGAGCAGGGGTTATTGGGTGGGGGCATTAGTCCTATCCCAGCAGTGTGACTGAGGTGGAGAACTGAACCTCCAGCAGCACTGCTGCACTAGAACCCCCTCACCACATCAGTGTCCCTGCAGAACTGACAATAAACAATCCACCACCCAAATGATACCTGTTCTGTGATGCTCCTGACCAACAGAGAACAGAGAACCAACAGGGGACTAACAACAACAAAGAACACAGATGGACTACAGGCCGTAATTGGAGAACTACAAAGTCCATCTATATATTCCATCCAATATCTTGTGCTTTATCCTCTACTAGGGTCGCAGGGGTGGTGGTGGGGGGTTTCCCATGCCCTTCTTGGGGAACGTTTCGGGCGGTGGGCAGATACACCCAGGACAGGGCGCCAATCTATAGCTGGACACACACACTCACTCACACACACTCTATATGGGGCAATTTGGAGAACTCAATTCAACAACAAAGAACACAGATGGACTACAGGTCGTAATTGGAGAACTACAAAGTCCAGCTATATGATAAGTGGAGGAATTAGAGGATGGAGCCAGAAGGGGGCATGGCCAAACTTCACTGGTACTATAACCCCTGCTCTGTGGTGGTACTATTGGGGTTCTGAGCATTAGAACAGAGTACACAGTATGTACTGTAGAACACAATCAGATGGACTACAGAATGGAATTGGAGAACTACAAAGTCCATCCCTATGGTTTATATGATGCATGTGGCGTCACCTTTGAGCTGATGATCATGGTGGATAATGTAAGAGTGTCTCCACCGTCACGGCGCTGATGTTCAGGACTCAGACCTGCGCTCAGGAATAGAAAACAGACACTTTAGAACCTGATGATTCACTGCCCGTAGGAACCCGGACCCGGCTGACCCGACCGGCAGCGATATAAACATCACATTCAGCCTGATATTCGTATCGCATGTAATCATTTCGAATCAGCCAGCAAATCATCCGAACCGTCGACGCGACGGACGATCTGCTCGCCAAAAAGAGTTCTAAATCAGACCTTTTATTATGCTGGACACATGAGGTCCACGGCACCTGACGTCAGAGAACCGGAGGAATGGAAATGTGCTGATGTGCGGATCTTTAAATTGCTCGGCGGATATGCAAAGAGGTTAATAGGAGTCAGCGAACTTCCTGACGCGGCGGAAAATGGTTTACAATCAGATCCTTAACATGTTTTTTCTTTTCTTTTTATAAAGAACATTATATTGTGTCTTAAAGGCTTTTAATAAGGGGGTGGCACGGTGGCTTAGTGGTTTAGCATGTTCTCCTCTCAGCGCTAGGGATTCCCGGTTCGAATCCCCATCTGGGTGGAGTTTCCATGTTCTCCCCGTGTCCGCGTGGGTTTCCTCTGGGTTCTCCGGTTTGCTCCCACAGTCCAAAAACATGGATCAAGTCAATTGAGTTCTCCAAATTGCCCCATATAGAGTGTGTTTGTCTGCTTGTGAGTGAGTGTGTGTCCTGTCCTGGGTGTATCTGCCCAGTGCCCGAAACGTTCTCCCCTGAATGGGCATGGGGAACCCCCCCCATGACCCTAGTGGAGAATTAAGAGGAAGATAATGGATGAATGAATGAGTCCTCCTCTCAGCGCTGGGGATTCAGTTTCGAATGCCAATCTGGGTGGAGTTTCCATGTTCTCCCCGTGTCCACGTGGGTTTCCTCCGGGTTTTCCGGTTTCCTCCCACAGTCCAAAAACATGGATCAAGTCAATTGAATTCTCCAACTTGCCCCATATAGAGTGTGTGTGTGTGAGTGAGTGTGTAACCAGTGATAGATTGGTGTCCTGT
This sequence comes from Corydoras sp. C115, assembly GCA_019802505.1. Taxonomy (NCBI): domain Eukaryota; kingdom Metazoa; phylum Chordata; class Actinopteri; order Siluriformes; family Callichthyidae; genus Corydoras; species Corydoras sp. C115. The sequence goes on along the minus strand of JAFMOC010000323.1, from coordinate 164,285 downwards.
CCTGGGTGTATCTGCCCAGCGCCCGAAACGTTCTCCCCTGGATGGGCATGGGGAACCCCCCCCCCCCCCCTGCCCCCGCGACCCTAATAGAGGATAAAGTGGAAGATAATGAGGGTCGGTGGGGGGGGGGGGGGGTTCTCCATGCCCATTCAGGGGAGAACGTTTAAGGAGCAGATACACCCAGGACAGGACGCCAATCTATCGCTTGGAACTCACTCACTCACAGCACCAGTCAAAAGTTTGGACACGCCACAATAAACAATCCACCACCCAGTGAGAATAGAGAACAGAGAACCAACAGGGGACTAACAACAACAAAGAACACAGATGGACTACAGTCTGGAATTGGAGAACTACAAAGTCCATCTATATGATAAGTGGAGGACATAGAGGACGGAGCAAGAAGGGGGCGTGGCCAAACCTGGCTCTCACTTCCACTTCCGTAAAGATGGACTTTGTAGTTCTCCAATGTTCTCTGATGGTCAGAACCCCAATAGTACCACCACAGAGCAGGGGTTATTGGGTGGGGGCATTAGTCACTAAAACCCCCTCACCACATCAGTGTCACTGCAGAACTGACAATAAACAATCCACCACCCAAATGATACCTGTTCTGTGATGCTCCTGACCAACAGAGAACAGAGAACCAACAGGGGACTAACAACAACAAAGAACACAGATGGACTACAGTCTGGAATTGGAGAACTACAAAGTCCATCTATATGATAAGTGATCTGAATGAAGATCTTTGGCTGAACCCTTTATTTAAAAGTCCAACTCAAAGAAAATAGTAGCAATGAATGTCCTCGCAGAACCTATGAGTGTTTTATGACATTAAAGGTGAAGTTTTCATGTCCTCCCCGTGTCCATGAAAGATAATGAGTTTCTTTTATTACCATTTGGCCAATAAAACGATTAATATGTATATGTTGTGTTCTTGTGGCTTTCTCAGGTGTCAGCATCTTGGCCAATCAGGATGATGAGACGGACTTGGAGACGTTTCAGATGGAAATCGATCAGCAGTCAAAGAAATATCTGTTCCGAAACAACACAGGAAATTATTGGGAACTTGTCAATCATGGAGGCCTCCAGACCACAGCGACCGAAATGTAAATCCTTTAATTCCTGACTGTTATGAAAATGAGTTCCACTTTAGAGCATCACAGAGCTGTGGTGGTTACCATGTCATCTGTTTCCATGTTCTCCCCATGTCCAAGTTCTCCAGTTTCCTCCCACAGTCCAAAAACATGGATTCAAAGTGAATCGGATGCTCTAAATTACCCCTATATAGTGTGTGTGAGTGAGTGTGTACCCAGCAATGGATTGACACCCTGTCCTGGGTGTATCTGCCCAGCCCCTGAAATGTTTTCCCCTGGATGGGGACCCCCCCCCAATGGGTTTCTTACGGGTTCTCCAGTTTCCTTCCACAGTCCAAAAACATGGATTCAAAGTGAATCGGCTGCTCTAAATTGCCCCTACCTAAATTGCCCCTATATAGTATGTGTGTCGGTGTGTGAGTGAGTGTGTACCCAGCGATGCATTGACACCCTGTCCTGGGTGTATCTGCCCAGCCCCTGAAATGTTCTCCCCTGGATGGGTATGGGGACCCCCCCCCCCATGGGTTTCTTACGGGTTCTCCAGTTTCCTCCCACAGTCCAAAAACATGGATTCAAACTGAATCGGATGCTCTAAATTACCCCTACCTAAATTGCCCCTATATAGTATGTGTGTCGGTGTGTGAGTGAGTGTGTACCCAGCGATGGATTGACACCCTGTCCTGGGTGTATCTGCCCAGCCCCTGAAATGTTCTCCCCTGGATGGGTATGGGGACCCCCCCCCCATGGGTTTTTTAGAGGTTCTCCAGTTTCCTCCCACAGTCCAAAAACATGGATTCAAAGTGAATCGGATGCTCTAAATTGCCCCTACCTAAATTGCCCCTATATAGTATGTGTGTCGGTGTGTGAGTGAGTGTGTGCCCAGTGATAGATTGGTGTCCTGTCCTGGGTGTATCTGCCCAGCCCTCGAAACGTTCTCCCTTGGATGGGCATGGGGAACCCCCCCCCTCCCCCTTGGGTTGTTGCCGGGGAATCCAGGTTCGAATCCCAATCTGGTTTGAATTTGCATGTTCTCCTCGTTTTCACATGGGTTTCTACCGGGTTCTCCAGTTTCCTCCCACAGTCCAAAAACATGGATTCAAAGTGAATTGGATGCTAAATTGCCCCTATATAGTTTGTGTGTGTGTGTGTGTGTGTGTGTGTGTGTGTGTGTGTGCGTGTCTGTGTGAGTGTGTACCCAGTGATAGATTGGCACCCTCTCCTGGGTGTATCCGCCCAGCGCCTGAAATGTTCTCCCCTAATGGGCATGGGGAACCCCCCCGTGGGTTTCTTCCCGGTTCTCCGGTTTCCTCCCACAGTCCAAAAACATGAATTCAAAGTGAATCGGATGCTCTAAATTGCCCCTAACTAAATAATAATAATAATAATAATACATTTTATTTGATGGCGCCTTTCTAGACACTCAAGGTCACCTTACAAAGAAAAACAATAAAAGAAGACAAACAACAATAATAAAGACGAATAGAAATTGCCCCTTGTCCTGGGTGTATCTGACCAGTGCCTGAAATGCTCTCCCACGGGGGGTTTATTCCGGGTTCTCCGGTTTCCTCCCACAGTCCAAAAACATGGATCAAAGATAAATTTGCTGCTCTAAATTGCCCCTACATAGAGTGTGTGTGTGTGTAAGTGTTTATGTATTGACACCCTGTCCTGGTTGTATCTACCCAGCGTCTGAAACGTTCTCCCCTGGATGGGGATAATGAGATAATGAGATAATGAGATAATGAGATAAAGAGGAGCTTCTCCGGTCCACTGCTATTGTGTTTATACAGATTGTATGTTTTGAGAACAAAGAGAAGCTCTGCGGTTATACGCTCATGTAGATTTACTGCAGGTGTGTTTAAGAACCAACACGTTGTTATTTTGTTGGCCGCCAGCGGACCCAACACGTTGTTCGACATCGAATGGCTCGGACGAAGAATCGCCTTGAAGGCCAGTAATGGAAAATACGTCTGCACCAAGAAAAACGGACAGCTCGCCGCCGTCAGCGATAACATCGGTGAGTGCTCAACGCCGAGACAATAGTACCATTATAGCACCGACAAAACGTGCCATCATGTCCTATAACTGCCCTCGCCGCCCCCACAGTCCAAAAACATGGATTCAAAGTGAATCGGATGCTCTAAATTGCCCCTACCTAAATTGCCCCTATATAGTATGTTGTGAGTGAGTGTGTGCCCAGTGATAGATTGGTGTCCTGTCCTGGGTGTATCTGCCCAGCACCCAAAACGTTCTCCCTTGGATGGGCATGGGGAACCCCCCTTCCCCTCCCCCCTGGGTTGTTGCCGGGGAATCCAGGTTCGAATCCCAATCTGGTTTGAATTTGCATGTTCTCCTCGTTTTCACATGGGTTTCTACCGGGTTCTCCAGTTTCCTCCCACAGTCCAAAAACATGGATTCAAAGTCAATTGGATGCTAAATTGCCCCTACCTAAATTGCCCCGACAAAAAGTGCCATCATGTCCTATAACTGCCCCCGCCGCCCCCACAGTCCAAAAACATGGATTCAAAGTGAATCGGATGCTCTAAATTGCCCCTACCTAAATTGCCCCTATATAGTATGTGTGTCGGTGTGTGAGTGAGTGTGTGCCCAGTGATAGATTGGTGTCCTGTCCTGGGTGTATCTGCCCAGCACCCAAAACGTTCTCCCTTGGATGGGCATGGGGAAACCCCCCCCCGCCCCTCCCCCCTGGGTTGTTGCCGGGGAATCCAGGTTCGAATCCCAATCTGGTTTGAATTTGCATGTTCTCCTCGTTTTCACATGGGTTTCTACCAGGTTCTCCAGTTTCCTCCCACAGTCCAAAAACATGGATTCAAAGTCAATTGGATGCTAAATTGCCCCTACCTAAATTGCCCCTATATAGTTTGTGTGTGTGTGTGTGTGTGTGTACCCAGTGATAGATATAGCACCGACAAAAAGTGCCATTATGTCCTATAACTGCCCTCGCCGCCCCCACAGTCCAAAAACATGGATTCAAAGTGAATCGGATGCTCTAAATTGCCCCCACCTAAATTGCCCCTATATAGTATGTGTGTCGGTGTGTGAGTGAGTGTGTGCCCAGTGATAGATTGGTGTCCTGTCCTGGGTGTATCTGCCCAGCACCCAAAACGTTCTCCCTTGGATGGGCATGGGGAACACGGGGAGAACATGGAAACTCCACCCAGATGGGGATTCGAACCGGGAATCCCTAGCGTTGAGAGGAGACAACACGGTGGTTTAGAGGATGTTCGCCTCTCAATGCTGGGTTCGAATCCCAGGTTCGAATCCCAATCTGGTTTGAATTTGCATGTTCTCCTCGTTTTCACATGGGTTTCTACCGGGTTCTCCAGTTTCCTCCCACAGTCCAAAAACATGGATTCAAAGTCAATTGGATGCTAAATTGCCCCTACCTAAATTGCCCCTATATAGTTTGTGTGTGTGTGTGTGTGTGTGTGTGTGTGTGTGTGTTTGTGTGCGTGTCTGTGTGAGTGTGTACCCAGTGATAGATATAGCAGAGACAAAAAGTGCCATTATGTCCTATAACTGCCCCCGCCGCCCCCGCTGCCCCCGCCGCCGTGTAAACAGTGTAACAGGTGTGTTCGCTGCTGCAGGTGCACAGAGCCGGCTGCCGAGCGCGAGATCGGATTAAGTTCCAATAAACACCATTTATTTCATTGATTTCCATATATTTCTTGTCCGTGACGTCTCCATTGAAACTAAACGAGGTATGATGGGACCTGACGAGTCATGTGATGCGTCTCAGGGGACGACGAGCAGTTCGTGATGAAGCTGATCAACCGTCCCATCCTGATCCTGCGGGGGCAGAGCGGCTTCGTGGCCCACCACAAGACCTCCAACGCGCTGGACGTCAACAGATCGGTCCATGATATCTTCTTGTTGCTGTTCAGCGATGGGGCATACCACATCAAATGTGAGTTCATACAGATTACATTACTGAGAACATAGAACCCAATGGGTAGGACTATTAGTCCCTTATTAGGGTCGCGGGGGGGCCATCAAGGGGAGAACGTTTCGGGCGCTGGGCAGATACACCCAGGACAGGACACCAATCTATCACTGGAGACACACTCACTCACTCACATACATTCTATATGGGGCAATTTGGAGAATTCAGTTGACCTTGATCCATGGTTTTGGACTGTGGGAGGAAACCGGAGAACCCGGAGGAAACCCATGGGGACACGGGGAGAACATGGAAACTCCATCCAGATGGGGATTCGAACCGGGGATTCCCTAGCATTGAGAGGAGATGGCACGGTGGCTTAGTGGTTGGCATGTTCGCCTCTCAGTGCTGGGTTCGAATCCCAGGTTCGAATCCCAATCTGGGTGGAGTTTCCATGTTCTCCCCGTGTCTACGTGGGTTTCCTCCGGGTTCTCTGGTATCCTCCCACAGTCCAAAAACATGGATCAAGGTCAATTGAGTTCTCCAAATTGCCCTATATAGAGTGTGTGTGTGAGAGTGAGTGTGTGTCCAGTGATAGATCAGCGTCCTGTCTTGGGTGTATCTGCCTGGCGCCCGAAACGTTCTCCCCTGGATGGGTATGGGGAACCCCCCCTTGCTGAGCACACACTCACTCGCACAAAGACACACTCTATATGGGGCAATCTGTAGAATTCAATTGACCTTGATCCATGTTTTTGGACTGTGGGAGGAAACCGGAGAACCCGGAGGAAACCCACACGGACACGGGGAGGACATGGAAACTCCACGCAGATTGGGATTCGAACCGGGAGCTGAGATCCCTAGAGCTGAGAGGATTGAGTCAAGGTCCATTGTGTTCTCAAAATTGCCCCATATAGAGTGTGTCTGTGTGAGTGAGTGTGTGTCCAGTGATAGATTGGCGCCCTGTCCTGGGTGTATCTGCCCAGCGCCCGAAACATTCTCCCCTGGATGGGCATGGGAAACCCCCCCCATGGGGGGTATGGGTGTTCTCTATGCTCATTTCAGGTGATGGGTGGCACGGTGGCTTAGTGGTTGGCATGTTCTCCTCTCAGCACTAGGGATTCCCGGTTCGAATCCCAATCTGTTGGAGTTTCCATGTTCTCCCCATGTCCGCGTGGGTGTCCTCTGGGTTCTCCGGTTATCTCCCACAGTCCAAAAAACATGGATCAAGGTCAATTGAATTCTCCAAATTGCCCCATATAGTGTGTGTATGTGTGAGTGAGTGTGAGTGACCCCCCCCCCCCCCCCCCCCCCCGCAACCCTAATAGAGGATAAAGCAGGAGATAATGGATAAGATGGATGGATAATGTAATGAACGTTCTGCCGTTTCATTCTTGCAGGTGGAAATGATAAATTCTGGTACATCACCAGCAGCGGGACGGCGGGCGCCGACAACGATAATCCCGAAGACTTCTTTCTGGAGTTTCTGGGTCACGGCCGAGTGGCCATCAAGAGCCCGAATGGCAAATACATGCGAAGCGACCAGGGCGGCTCGATGAAGTGCGATGCCACTAAAGCCGACGCCTCCTGCCTGTGGGAGTACTGAGACTGTTGCTGGGTTTACTGCGACGCCGGCAGTAAAGACTGAGAAGAAAAGCCAAAGTCTTCAAACATTGCCTAACGTACATCCATACACTCACCGGCCACTTTATTAGATACACCGCCATGTTTCTGTACACACTGTCCATTACATCATCATCCAGATGGACTTTGTAGTTCTAAAGTCACATTCTGTAGTCCTTCTGTTCCTCTATATACTCACCTTTATTCTATTCTGATGATCAGAACCACCATAGAGCAGGTATCATTAGGGTGGTGGATGATTCTCAGTACTGCAGTGACCCTGATGTGATGGTGGTGGCGCTGTGCAGTGCAGTGATCACAGGTGGCTGATCAGTCCAGGAGTGCGCCACACACTCACACAGCACCACCACGTGCACCAGTATCACTGCAGTACAAATCCATACACTCAGCGGCCACTTTATTAGATACACCGCCATGTTTCTATACACACTCTCCATTACATCATCATCCAGATGGACTTTGTAGTTCTAAAGTTCCATTCTGTAGTCCTTCTGTTCCTCTACATACTCTGTTCGTCCCCTTTACTCGGTTCTCTGATGGTCAGAACCACCATAGAGCAGGTATCATTAGGGTGGTGGATGATTCGCAGTACTGCAGTGACCCTGATGTGATGGTGGTGGCGCTGTGCAGTGCAGTGATCACAGGATGCTGCATCCAGGTGGCTGATCAGTCCAGGAGTGCACCACACACTCATACAGCACCACCATGTGCACCAGTATCACTGCAGTACAAATCCATACACTCAGCGGCCACTTTATTAGATACACCGCCATGTTTCTATACACACTCTCCATTACATCATCATCCAGATGGACTTTGTAGTTCTAAAGTCACATTCTGTAGTCCTTCTGGTTCTCTATATACTCTGTTCGTCACCTTTACTCTGTTCTCTGATGATCAGAACCACCATAGAGCAGGTATCATTAGGGTGGTGGATGATTCTCAGTACTGCAGTGACCCTGATGTGATGGTGGTGGCGCTGTGCAGTGCAGTGATCACAGGATGCTGCATCCAGGTGGCTGATCAGTCCAGGAGTACACCACACACTCACACAGCACCACCACGTGCACCAGTATCACTGCAGTACAAATCCATACACTCAGCGGCCGCTTTATTAGATACACCGCCATGTTTCTATACACACTCTCCATTACATCAGCTCCACTGATCATCCAGATGGACTTTGTAGTTCCAAAGTTATATTCTGTAGTCCTTCTGTTCCTCTATATACTCTGTTCGTCCCCTTTACTCTGTTCTCTGATGATCAGAACCACCATAGAGCAGGTATCATTAGGGTGGTGGATGATTCGCAGTACTGCAGTGACCCTGATGTGATGGTGGTGGCGCTGTGCAGTGCAGTGATCACAGGTGGCTGATCAGTCCAGGAGTGCACCACACACTCATACAGCACCACCATGTGCACCAGTATCACTGCAGTACAAATCCATACACTCAGCGGCCACTTTATTAGATACACCGCCATGTTTCTATACTTACTCTCCATTACATCATCTCCACTGATCATATAGATGGACTTTGTAGTTCTAAAGTCACATTCTGTAGTCCTTCTGTTCCTCTATATACTCACCTTTATTCTATTCTGATGATCAGAACCACCATAGAGCAGGTATCATTAGGGTGGTGGATGATTCGCAGTACTGCAGTGACCCTGATGTGATGGTGGTGGCGCTGTGCAGTGCAGTGATCACAGGATGCTGCATCCAGGTGGCTGATCAGTCCAGGAGTGCACCACACACTCATACAGCACCACCATGTGCACCAGTATCACTGCAGTACAAATCCATACACTCAGCGGCCACTTTATTAGATACACCGCCATGTTTCTATACACACTCTCCATTACATCAGCTCCACTGATCCTCCAGATGGACTTTGTAGTTCTAAAGTCACATTCTGTAGTCCTTCTGTTCCTCTATATACTCACCTTTATTCTGTTCTCTGATGGTCAGAACCACCATAGAGCAGGTATCATTAGGGTGGTGGATGATTCGCAGTACTGCAGCGACCCTGATGTGATGGTGGTGGCGCTGTACAGTGCAGTGATCACAGGATGCTGCATCCAGGTGGCTGATCAGTCCAGGAGTGCGCCACACACTCATACAGCACCACCATGTGCACCAGTATCACTGCAGTACAAATCCATACACTCAGCGGCCGCTTTATTAGATACACCGCCATGTTTCTATACACACTCTCCATTACATCAGCTCCACTGATCATCCAGATGGACTTTGTAGTTCTAAAGTCACATTCTGTAGTCCTTCTGGTTCTCTATATACTCTGTTCGTCCACTTTATTCTGTTCTCTGATGGTCAGAACCACCATAGAGCAGGTATCATTAGGGTGGTGGATGATTCTCAGTACTGCAGTGACCCTGATGTGATGGTGGTGGCGCTGTGCAGTGCAGTGATCACAGGATGCTGCATCCAGGTGGCTGATCAGTCCAGGAGTGCACCACACACTCATACAGCACCACCACGTGCACCAGTATCACTGCAGTACAAATCCATACACTCAGCGGCCGCTTTATTAGATACACCGCCATGTTTCTATACTTACTCTCCATTACATCAGCTCCACTGATCATCCAGATGGACTTTGTAGTTCTAAAGTCACATTCTGTAGTCCTTCTGTTCCTCTATATACTCTGTTCGTCACCTTTACTCTGTTCTCTGATGATCAGAACCACCATAGAGCAGGTATCATTAGGGTGGTGGATGATTCTCAGTACTGCAGTGACCCTGATGTGATGGTGGAGGTGCTGGTTCAGAATCAGCAGATTTTTAAACCCCATGTCACTATTGGACACATCCACCTCATTGCTCCACCTTGTAGATGGTGACATCACAGACACAGCACCACCACGTGCACCAGTATCACTGCAGTACAAATCCATACACTCAGCGGCCGCTTTATTAGATACACCACCATGTTTCTATGTTTCTAACTCTGCTTCTGGTTCTCTATATACTCTGTTCGTCACCTTAACTCTGTTCTCTGATGATCAGAACCACTATAGAGCAGGTATCATTAGGGTGGTGGATGATTCTCAGTACTGCAGTGACCCTGATGTGATAGTGGTGGTGCTGGACACATCCACCCCATTGCTCCACCTTGTAGACGTGACATCACAGACACAGCACCACCACGTGCATCAGCATCACTGCAGTCCTCAGAATCATGTACAGTATGCTGGTGAGTACATACATGCAACGTGCAACTGCTTTTTACCTTTTTATCCGATTCTGTAATGGCCTTGCAAGTTCTTTTGTCTGTTTTAATTAAATTGCGACGTAATCGACGACTCTAAACGAATTATCCGAGATCTTTGTTCTTAAAAACTTTTCTAATGAGACAGAACCAACCATTCTGTTGGAATTCAGTTCTCTTTATTATCTCTTTGGTTTGAAGTCGAGTTAATCGTTTGTTGCTGTAGTCATGGTTTTCTGCCGATATACCGACGGCAGGATGGAGTTAATTAATGGTTTTTAATTGTCTTTGATTACAATGTTGGATATAATCACAGGTGGCGTGACTTTTTGCTTAAAACAATCATTGAGATCTCTAATAAACATAGAACCTTATTCCTTATAATTGTGATTTTCTTCTTTTATTATTAACCATGATCTTAAGGGGCGGCACGGTGGCTTAGTGGTCAGCACGTTCGCCTCTCAGCGCTAGGGATTCCCGGTTCGAATCCCCATCTGGGTGGAGTTTCCATGTTCTCCCCGTGTCCGCGTGGGTTTCCTCCGGGTTCTCCGGTTTCCTCCCACAGTCCAAAAACATGGATCAAGTTATTTGAGTTCTCTAAATTGCCCCATATAGAGTGTGTATGTGTGAGTGTGTGCCCAGCGATGGATTGGCGCCCTGTCCTGGGTGTATCTGCCCAGCGCCCGAGATGTTCTCCCCTGGATGGGCATGGGGAACCCCACCGCGACCCTAATAGAGGATGAAGCGGGAGATAATGAATGAATGAATGAATGATCTTAAGGGGGTGGCTTAGTGGTTGGCATGTTCTCCTCTCAGCGTTAGGGATTCCCGGTTCGAATCCCAATCTGGGTGGAGTTTCCATGTTCTCCATGTCCGCGTGGGTTTCCTCTGGGTTCTCCGGTTTCCTCCCACAGTCCAAAAACATGGATCAAATCATTTGAGTTCTCCAAATTGCCCCATATAGAGTGTGTGTGTGTGTGTGTGTGAGTGAGTGTGTGTTCAGTGATAGATTGGCGTCCTGTCCTGGGTTTATCTGCCCAGCACCCGAGACGTTCTCCCCTCTATGGGTATGGGACCCCCCCGCGACCACGCGCATGGGCCCCCCGCGACTCTAGTAGAGGATAAAGCAGAAGATAATGGATGGATGGAATAATCTTCAGGACTACATACCGCTGACAACAGTTTGGGGAAGGCCCATGTCTGTGTCCCGATGCACAAAACGAGGTCCGGGACTCTGTGACCTCACAAACACTTCTGCTTTATCCTCTACTAGGGTCGTGGGGGGGGGGTTCCCCATGCCCATCCAGGGGAGAACATCTCGGGCGCTGGGCAGATACACCCAGGACAGGACGCCAATCTATCACTGGACACACACTCACTCACACAGACACACTCTATATGGGGCAATTTGGAGAACTCAATTGACCGTGATCCATGTTTTTGGATTGTGGGAGGAAACTGGAGAACCCGGAGGAAACCCAGTGATAGATTGGCGTTCTGTCGTCCAAAACGTTCTCCACTGGATGGGCATGGGGAACCCCCGCGAACCTAGTAGTGGATAAAGCAGAAGATAATGGATGGATGGATGGATGGACGTGCCTAATTCATCAAAGAGGTTAATGACGGATTTCCTAATTATTTTCAGAATTAGGAAAATGGACCATGTACTTTTGGAACCTTCTGCAGGTTCTTTGCACCTGCCCCACCTCACACTCGTTCTATATTGTAAGTCGTGTTCTGCCCTTCTCTTCTGCTTTGACTTTATGCAAAGATGGATTCCTGACGGCCATATGTCATACAAAGCTATTTTTCGTGGCCGTTTTTGTTTACAGGTGACTGAGGTTCCTTTCAGACGTTCTCCAAAGAGAATGCGTGTCCTCCTGGTTCCTTAAGGGAAGGAGTCACTCCCCTTTTAACACCAAGAGTTTAATACAAACATTCTGAATGGCAGATGTGCATGTTTCACCTTTAATAAATATCTCGTCTAGGGTCTAGGGTTGGGCGGCACGGTGGCTTAGTGGTTGGCATGTTCTCCTCTCAGCGCTAGGGATTCCCGGTTCGAATCCCAATCTGGGTGGAGTTTCCATGTTCTCCCCGTGTCCGCGTGGGTTTCCTCCGGGTTCTCCGGTTTCCTCCCACAGTCTAAAAAACATGGATCAAGTCAATTGAGTTCTCCAAATTGCCCCATATAGGGTCAGCGAGGGTGCTGGGCAGATCCACTCAGTGCCAATGCCGTCACTGGACACACATATATATATACAGGGGCAATTCAAATAGAGGCAATGGAGAGCAGCCAATTCACCTTGAATCCATGTTTTTGGACTGTGGGAGGAAACTGGAGAACCGGAGGAAACTCACACGGACACGGGGGGAACATGGAAACTCCACCCAGATTGGGATTCAATCTGAGTGCTGAGGATCCAAGATCAAATCCTGATCATGTTCTCTCCATGTCCGGATTTCCTCCGGGTTCTCCGGTTTCCTCCCACAGTCCAAAAACATGGATCAAGGTCTATCTATCACTGGACACACACTCACTCACGCAAACACACTCTATATGGGGCAATTTGGAGAATTCAATTGACTTGATCCATGTTTTTGGACTGTGGGAGGAAACCGGAGAACCCGGAGGAAACCCACGGAGACACGGGGAGAACATGGAAACTCCTCCCAGATTGGGATTCCAACCGGGAATCCCTATCGCTGAGAGGAGAACATGCCAACCACTAAGCCACCAGGCCACCCAGTGCCCGAAACATTGTTCCCTAAATGAGCATAGAGAACACTCAAACCCCCCCCCCCCCATATAATAATGATTCATTCATTCACTCTTTATCTTCCGCTTTGTCCTATATTAGGGTTGCGGGGGGGTTCCCCATGCCCATCCAGGGGAGAACGTTTCGGGCGCTGGGCAGATACACCCAGGACAGGACGCCAATCTATCGCTGGGCACACACTCACTCACACTCACACAGACACACTCTATATGGGGCAATTTGGAGAACTCAATTGACTTGATCCATGTTTTTGGACTGTGGGAGGAAACCGGAGAACCCAGAGGAAACCCACGCTGACACGCGGAGAACATGGAACCTGCACCCATATTGGGATTCAAACCGGGAATCCCTAGTGCTGAGAGGAGAACATGCCAACCACTAAGCCACCGTGCCGCCCATAATAATGATTCATTTAAGTAAATTAACTCGCCCTGGTGTTGTTGGTTATTAAAAGAGAACCCGTGAGAGAAGCGATACTCAGTGGGAGCATCAACAGCGCGGAACATCAACACACAAAGACCCTGACACGCCCACTAGAAAAATAGGGCCCTTCGTAATTAAGCTAAAGCTTATCTGGCAGTCACCCACAATGCAATGAAAATCTACAGCGGGTTTAATACTGTAGAGCCTGGGGTTCCGCTGGAGAACCCATTCAAAAACTCTGCATAGATAAGCCTTCTGTCCTCAGACTGAATCACAGAACGTTATCTGCTGCCTCCCATCAGGATCTGAACAAAGCATCCGCATGCGTTCTCTCCACACAGGTGGAGAACAAGCTCCGGGTTTGCAGGTGATCAGGAAATGAGCTCCAGGGTTCTAAACATGAACGTCGGGTGTTTTTTCCGTTCAGTCCGGATTCATTTCGAGCTGAAGTTATCGAACCTGGATTTATATATAAGAATATAAAATAGCCTAAAATAATAGGAGTGGCATGGTGGCTTAGTGATTGGCATGTTCTCCTCTCAGCACTAGGGATTCCTGGTTTGAATCCCCATCTGGGTGGAGTTTCCATGTTCTCCCCGTGTCCGTGTGGGTTTCATCCGGGTTCTCCGGTTTCCTCCCACAGTCCAAAAACATGGATCAAGGTCAATTGTATTCTCCAAATTGCCCCATATAGAGTGTGTCTGTGTGAGTGAGTGTGTGTCCAGTGATGGATTGGCGTCCTGTTCTGGGTGTATCTGCCCAGCGCCCGAAACGTTCTCCCCTGGATGGGCATGGGGAACCCCCCCCTGCGACCCTAATAGAGGATAAAGCGGAAGATAATGGATGGATGAATAATAAGGGCAGCACAGTGGCTTAGTGGTTGGCATGTTCTCCCCTCAGTGCTATAGATTCCCGGTACGAATCCCAATCTGGGTGGAGTTTCCGTGTTCTCCCCGTGTCTGCGTGGGTTTCCTCCGGGTTCTCCGGTTTCCTCCCACAGTCCAAAAAACATGGATCAAGGTCAGTTGAATTCTCCAAATTGCCCCATGTAGTGTGTGTATGTGTGCGTGTCTGTGTGTGCCCAGCGATAGATTGGCACCCTGTCCTGGGTGTATCTGCCCAGCGCCCGAAATGTTCTCCCCTGAATGGACATGGGGAACCCCCCCACCCCTGCGACCCTAGTAGAGGATAAAGCAGAAGATAATGGATGGATGGAAATTGGAAGAAGTGGCATGGTGGTGCAGTGGTTACTACGTCCACCTCTCAGCTCTGGAGATCCAGGTTTGAATCCCAATCTGGGTGGAGTTTCCATGCTCTCCCCGTGTCACCGTGGGTTTCCTCCGGGTTCTCCGGTTTCCTCCCACAGTCCAAAAACATGGATCAACGTCAACTGAATGCTCCAAATTGCAGTTTTAAATATAGAGTGTGTCTGTGTGAGTGAGTGTGTGTCCAGTAATAGATTGGCGTCCTGTCCTGGGTGTATCTGCCCAGCGCCCGAAACGTTCTCCCCTGGATGCGCATGGGGAACCCCCCCCGCCCCCCGCGACCCTAGTAGAGGATAAAGCAGAAGATAATGGATGGATGGAAATTGGAAGAAGTGGCATGGTGGTGCAGTGGTTACTACGTCCACCTCTCAGCTCTGGAGATCCAGGTTTGAATCCCAATCTGGGTGGAGTTTCCATGCTTTCCCCGTGTCACCGTGGGTTTCCTTCGGGTTCTCCGGTTTCCTCCCACAGTCCAAAAACATGGATCAACGTCAACTGAATGCTCCAAATTGCAGTTTTAAATATAGAGTGTGTCTGTGTGAGTGAGTGTGTGTCCAGTGATAGATTGACGTCCTGTCCTGGGTGTATCTGCCCAGCGCCCGAGATGTTCTCCCCTGGATGGGCCCCCCCACGCGACCCTAGTAGAGGATAAAGCGGAAGATAATGGATGGATGGATGGATTTCATGTCTTCTTCGTTGTACTGATGTCATCGTTTTGTTTTTAGTATTCAGTGTCCGGAGGAAAACTAATTCACTTCCCTCCACCCCGAAGACCTCGAGGCGGCTAATTCCCTGTAACGATTTTCCATCATCATGCCGCCGAATCAGCTGAACTGCTGCCTAAATTTAGCTGCCCTCATCGTTCTGCCGTTAACACCGAGCTGCAGACGGATCTTTAAAGCTGAATTAAGATGCCGTGATACAGTGCACCACCAACGGTAGGCGGAACGTTGTCTCTTAAACGTGTTAAACTTATAGATAATCTTTTTTTCGGGACTTTTCCAGGATCCGTCCACCTGATTGACTTGTTGACCTGCGAGCTTTCACTGCCTGCAGCCAAGGAATCGGGGTTTGCATACAGTTTTAAAGCCTTTACATGTAAACAAAGCAGAAGATATTGCATTGTACTAATGAGCTGAGACATGCTGCAGAACACAAAGCATCCATCCATCCATTATCTTCTGCTTTATCCTCTATTAGGGTCGCGGGGGGGTTCCCCATGTCCATCCAGGGGAGAATGTTTCGGGCGCTGGGCAGATACACCCAGGACAGGACACCAATCTATCACTGGGCAGACACACACTCACACAGACACACTCTGTGTGGATGGGGCAATTTGGAGAATTCAATTGACCTTGATCCATGGTTTTGGACTGTGGGAGGAAACCGGAGAACCCGGAGGAAACCCACGCGGACACGGGGAGAACATGGAAACTCCACCCAGATTGGGATTCGATCCGGGAATCCCTAGAGCTGAGAGGAGAACATGCCAACCACTAAGCCAAAGTGCCGCCCACACAAAGCAGAGCTGTTCCTTATTTGTTATAGCAGGGTTCCTCAGAGGGCGGCATGGTGGCTTAGTTGTTTGCATGTTCTCCTCTCAGTGCTAGGGATTCCCGGTTTGAATCCCCATCTGGGTGGAGTTTCCATGTTCTCCCCGTGTCCGCGTGGGTTTCCTCCGGGTTCTCCGGTTTCTCCCACAGTCCGAAAACATGGATCAAGGTCATGGATGGACTTTGTAGTTCTCCAATGCCATTCTGTAGTCCATCTGTTTGTGTTCAACAGTACATACTGTGTACTCTGTTCTAATGCTCTGCACCACAGAGCAGGGGTTATTGGGTGGGGGCATTAGTCCTATCCCAGCAGTGTGACTGAGGTGGAGAACTGAACCTCCAGCAGCACTGCTGCACTAGAACCCCCTCACCACATCAGTGTCACTGCAGAACTGACAATAAACAATCCACCACCCAAATGATACCTGTTCTGTGATGCTCCTGACCAACAGAGAACAGAGAACCAACAGGGGACTAACAACAACAAAGAACACAGATGGACTACAGTCTGGAATTGGAGAACTACAAAGTCCATCTATATGATAAGTGGGGGACATAGAGGATGGAGCAAAAAGGGGGCGTGGCCAAACATTTTGATTGGTACATATTATATATTGCGGGCGGCACAGTGGCTTAGTGGTTGGCATGTTCTCCTCTCAGCGCTAGGGATTCCCGGTTCGAATCCCCATCTGGGTGGAGTTTCCATGTTCTCCCTGTGTCCGCATGGGTTTCCTCCGGGTTCTCCGGTTTCCTCCCACAGTTCAAAAACATGGATCAAGTCAATTGAGTTTTCCAGTGTGTGTCCAGTGATAGATTGGTGTCCTGTCCTGGGTGTATCTGCCCAGTGCCCGAGACGTTCTCCCCAGGATGGGCATGGGGAACCCCACTGCGACC